>JANHFO010008450.1:20049-31797 GCA_032468095.1 Pareas carinatus | reverse complement strand
CCCCCTTTGCCCGAGGGGAAAGCATCCCGCCGCCTCACAGCTGTTTTTACGCTGTCAGGCGGCTTTACGCTATCTCGGAGCTGGCGGACCTTAAGAAAGTCCATCTTTCGGCTTTCCTTCTTGACAACAGCTGGGTGTAGCCATCATGCACTTTTCTCAGCAATATACTCCATCAATTTAATGATCCAGAAACACTTCTGCAATAATGCCTCACTTAATCTTTAAGATATCACAGGATATTTTTTTTCTTTGGGGCTGCTAAGAAATTTGCATAGATCCTCTGACAGCTTCCCAAAACAGATTATTGACTGATAAAATGAGTGGATATGTTCCTGACTTATACCTTAGCAAGATAAAAGGAAACACCATCCTACATTTACAGTTTGCAAGGGTTTGATTCAACCTGACTGATTTACATTACAAGAGTAAGGATTTTGGTTAAATATGAGAAGAAATGGAACAGCTCAGTGATTGTTCCAAATGTAAAGTACTGTAACATAAATTTTCTTTCCTGAATTTCTTCAGGATTGGCTAGACAGATATGTGTCAGGCAAGTGTATGTATGGATTATATGACCTACCAAGCTCCTTAGTTTTATTTTTCAGTTGATAAGAAAAGAATATGAAAACAAACTGGACAATTTCTCCAAATCTCCGTTTTCCAAAAGTTATCTAGTAATTGAAGTCCACAAGTCTTAAAGTCACCAAAGTTGGAGACCTCTGCTTTAGCTCACCAATACCTGCTTACTATTCGAAGTTTGTTTTTTCCTTAATTTATTTGGGGAGGAGAGGGGCAAGTTGAGCATGTTTCTAAATAAGCATCTGTAGTCTCCTGCCATTTTCATTTTCTAACAGCTCCTATGGGCCTTATGTGAGGAGGCTGATCATAGGTGCCGGCATTGCTTTCTGTTTACAAAATAAATATTATTTAATTAAAAAATCTCAATTAAAATGTGAACATTCAGATGAAATACAAAGCCCAGCAAGCACCATATTAAAATCACTTCAAGGAAAGGATAAAAGGATAAAAAAATAATCCAGATCAGATATTTTCAGGCAAAGCTTTAGAAGAACTTCCATCTATAAAAATTTTGGAAGATTTTTGTTAGTTACATTAGATATAAGATAGCAACCTGAACGCCAAAGAGAGCATGAACAACTCTGATGTATGAGGCACTGAACTATGAGTGAACCCATTACATATTAGTTCTGCTACAGCTGTCCATATACTCTAGTTTGTTTATAGTACAGGATGTTGTGTAAATGGTATATATTGGGAAGGATGTTACCCATAGGTAAGGATATCATGAAAAGCTAGCTCATTTCACCTGCAGCATTCACCTGTAATCTAATAAGAAACATTTTCAGGTTTTACTGGTTCATAAGACCTGCATTCTGAGTCACGTAGTCTATCAGTAAAGAACAAAACTGTATGGCTGAAGTTTCAGGAAAAATTATTCCCTTATATATAATCATATTTTGCCCAGCACTGTTTTTCTCTCTTTATTCTTACACGTTTGAGAAATAAATCCCATGTTCCTTTAGGTGCAATGAAACCGCATAGGCCATTCAGAAAATATAGTTATGATTTATATTGCCTGAAAGCACATTTTAAATTTCAGCTTGTTTCCAATTTCATTGCAGAAAATGGGTTTTTTCCAAGGAGGAAAGAATGCAATTGATGTGCATTCATAGGAGACTGTAATATTGCCAAGATATATACTCTAAAGCTGTAAAACGCAGCTTACATTTTCAGAAGAAACTCTCTTCAGACCACTTTCTTCTTCTGTCTTTCACCCACTAGAGTAACTTTGATTCACTTTGTATTCATATAAATAATTTTATTCAATGTTTTTCTTTATTCTAAGAGATGCAGCAACAATAACACAAACTCTCAAAATTCCAAATGTGCACCCATGACTAAAACATGTTTTTTTTTAGACTGGACTCATTTGATTTACTTTCCATAGATCTCCCAAAACTCTCAGGATGGCAGGTACAGTCCATCTTGCTTTAAGTTCTCAGACCCATTATAGTCATTGTGTTAGCCCCCCCCTCCCCCAGGTATAGGGTTTCTAGATATCTCTTCCTGAAACTTCTGAATCTAGGACCCGGATAACTCCTAAAGTTAATGTGCTGCATTTATCTAATGCAGTATATGTGCATTTGATATATTGTATACACTGCATTTATCTAAAATGCAAAGAATTCTTCCAGCTAGTGTTTCAACTCTGTTGAAAAATAACTTGACTACCTCTACTTGATGATTTTCAATAAAGATGAAACTGAAAATGTGGTACCTGCTTGGTGTTCAACTAAAAAAATAACACCTTATTCCTTTAAGATCCAGGAAGTTTTGTGCTCCATTTGTATTTGAATAAGATTCTGACTGACTCAATCTCAAGAGACAACATCATCAGGTATCTACTGAATCCACAAACCTGCATCCCTAATGTGGTTTCTACTTTTTTGTTATGTTCTAACTATTGCTATTAACTGTTAAGGCTTCAGTCAGGTCCTCTGCTGAAGCGGGAAAACTGGCTGCTGATTGGCCAGTTCACTGATAGCCTCCAGTATAAAAAGGATGCTGGCTGCTGAAGCTACTAATAAAGAGCTGAGTTGTTGCAAGCTGACTCCTGTCTCCTCAATTCACCTGCCTCAATACTTGTATCTAATCACTCCATGATTTAAGATTTAACAAAAGCCAAAGAGAAACATCCTTAGTTGAGTCTTTAGCAATATGAAGCTCATCGTATCATACATTAAAGCCTGAGAACCATAAACATGTGGACTTTAAAAAACAAATATTTGGAAGCCCTATTATAGATACAGAAGTATCCACACCAGGAGTATGCACAATGATAGGTACTGATTTCAAAATGACAGGAGAGACAAGGCAATCAAAATTGTGTCCTTTTAAAAATGTGTATTACTTACATTGCACATGGGCAAAAAGTGCAAGGCTTCAATTGCCTACCTATTTTTTATCCCCTTATAGTTTGATGTTCACACACACCAGCTACAATGGAAGATAGTTTTTATTGCTATGCATTTTGCTGTACACATGGAGCAGTTACCCAGGATCACTGAGATGAAAACACAGTCATGCTACAGAGAATTGATATAAACAGCTGCTCTTATTTCTGCTGAGTAGTTTGAGTTAGCAGCATGTAGTGTCAAACCACTTTTTTGTCTAAGAGCTTTACATATGGTGTTCTGCTAGGTAGCATGTGGAGCCTGTCAGCATACCAATATTACTTGCCAATTGCCTACAGTTGAGTCACATATGTCAGTTATCAAAGATGATGAAATATACTAAAGGAGGTGTTTTTACACTTTCCAAGTTCTCTTCCTTCTCCTGCTGCTCGTTCATCGCCAACTGTTTAGGCTAAGAATGTCCATCATCTCAGGATGACAAAATTGGCCATCGTAAGATAAGCAGACTGGCTTAGCATTTTAATTTTTTTAAAACTCAAAATTCTCAGGGTCATCGTCATGGAAGAAAAATGTCAATCGCCAGGTACACACATCTCATTAATCTATCATTTGTATTAATTATGTTTTGTAAAATAAGCTGCAGTGGCTGATTTAGCACAATATCTTAAGTATTAAAAACATTGCTGTTCACTTAATACATTCTTCAGAGCTCCAGTTTATAAATCACAGTAATAGTTTTATAATGTGATTAAATCTGACTTCATTTTGGTATATCTATGTGCCTAAGCTTATATGAAATTATGCACTTCCTTGCAAAAAGCAGTAGCAGCCACAGGGTGTGTGTGTGTGGATCAAAATAGGTAAAAAATCGAAACAAAAATCGAAACAAATAAAAAGGTAAGATGGTGTATATGGCATTGCAGTATACACTTCTTTGTACATGTGTCTGGCATGTGTATCAGGACTTGCATCGTGATGACATATTGCCTGTCTTGAACTTCCTTTGAGGATGCCCTGCCTCACATATAAGCAGACTGTGTTGAAGCTGACTGCCATTGATAAGAAGAGAGATAATAGAGGAAAGGTAGAGAAATTTTCATACATGTCTAGGATATATATTCCACCAGAGAATACAGGAAATCCACATTCTGGCTACCATACCTCATAAAGGAATTCAGCAACATCCTATGAGGAAAACGTAATATGTTCATGAGGGTTTTTTCCACTTGAGAAGGGAAAAAAAGTAAGGAAGGATACTAAAATAAGTATACAAAATTGGGTATGGAAAAGGGTTTCCAATGCATTTATCTCCATCACTCATAATACTATATTCCTGGGTAAATCCCAGGGTCACTGAATGAAGTGAGTGGTGTGAGATACAAGGCACCAAAAGGAAGTATTTTTCCCTTACAGCATGTAATTAAACTCTGGAATTTGTAACCACAGTGCAATGATGGCCAACACCTATGACAATGATGGCAAACCTTTTGGGCTTACCATGTCAAAAATTTGGAAAATGCCTAACTTGATTCTGCTAGTCTGTCACTCCCACCAAAGAAAAGAGAAACAATTCTCTATGTCTCTCCACCCAATCTAGGACACTCTGAACAGCAGCACTCAATAGCAGTGTTGAGGCCACCTAGTACAACCACTGTCACTGCCACTCAAAAGGGCACATGAGCCTTGAAGAACTGCATGATTGCCCCCACAGGCCAGCGGTCCTCATGATCTGTTGTGTGCCACTTACCTTCAGGAACTGTTCTCTTTTTGTTCACAGGCTCCTACAGCCTGCCCGAAGCTACTCAGGGCCATATGTGGCCTTTCTTCTGGAAGTGGCTTCAGAGAATGCGCTTTCATGGCTTCTGTAGCCCCTAAAAACCTTATGAAAGCACTCCCCATTCTTGCATGATTTTCAGAGGCTAAGGAGTCCACATGAGGTGTGTTCTCACATGGCCTCCAGAGCCTCAGCAAAACTGCCAGCTTCACTTTTTCTATCACCAAGAGTAAGCTAAAAATCACAATGAATGATGCTGTCCCTATCTCAAGTATATCAAGAATAGAATTGTGCTACAAGAAAATGCCACATCCAAGTTTCACAAAAAATATCCAGTTCCATACACTATAGACAAAAAGGTACATATTGAGTTGGATAGGATAGCTGAAGTAATTCTTTCAAAAGTTGATTAGATCCAATGGCCTATATCAGTGGTGGCGAACCTATGGCACTCAGGGCATGTGCGCTGTCGCTGCAGCACAGATTTCTTTACTAGAAAGCCAGAGGGATGTGGGGCTCCCTTCCCCCTCTCCACATACGCCTGAGGACATTTCTGACATCACCCACCCCTCTGCCCAGCAGTTCAATGGGAACACTTCCTACCTCCCCTGTCGAGTAAGGCGGGTGGCTCAAATGTGGCGTGGAGTCTGTGGCAAATGTGAGAGAGGAGAGGAGCTAGTTTGGAGAGGAGCATAGCTCACAACGGGACACAGAAGCCTGGGGAGGCTGCTGGGAGGGGCATTGTCAGTTACAATGTCTTTTAGTGTTTATCAATTATCATAACAGATTCCTGTCAAACTTTGCCACTGAAGTAGATATGTACTACCCTTTGAAAACAGTAGTATCAGGGACAGTGCTCACAAATTATAACCCACACTTACCAATGATAATTAGCTTGTGATCCCTCATAATAATGGACTGAGGCAGTTATGTTATACTTTATAAAAGGCAGCAGTGAACACCCAATAGCTTTTGCATAATGCTCACTCACAGCTGCAAAGCAAAAAATGCACTAAGTTTAGTCAGGGGAGCTAAATGTTTGAAGCAGTATTTGTACAGAAGGGAATCTACCCTCATCAATGGTCATCAGCCACTACTGTCAATCTTTGAGTCTACAAAAAGGATTCCTCTTACAACAGCTGCTCAACTGCAATGTTTTGTTCCTTGGAGGGCACATTCAGAACAAGATTTAAAAGGCTGCATAATCCCCATACCTGTGAGATGGGGTAGGGGGAGAGAAAGAAGGGAAGAAGGAAAAAAAGACAGACAGTCCTAGTCCAATAGCTTAACCAGTACAATACATATTGGTTCAAACAAACTTGTAATGGAATTACTCATGTACGTTAGTTGCTCCCTTTCTTCTCCTGTCAAGTACGAAATCTTTCCATTATGCTACTTTGGTATTGTACAATAATTACACACTTTTTAAACTACAAGGTTCAGTTCCTGCTGAAAGGACTAGTTTTTTCTCCTTTTCAAGGATACACTGATCATAGCCCTGAAGCTACCCTCGTGTTCTTCTAATCAGCAATGTATCCTCTTAACTGAACAGATGATGCTGAGCTGCTAATGGCAAACCTCAACCCCTATTTCAGCAGCAGTATCGTTGCCTCTCTTCACGCCTGAGAAGGTTTTTCATTTGGATTGTGCCAAATTGTGCTTTAAAAAAATGCCGCAACTTGATGGAATGGCTTTCAGCACTATTTCAGGATCTTCTTCTTGATTTGTCATGTCCAGCTTAAATGTACACATGAAATATGCATTTTGTACACCCACGTACATCAATCTGCACTTTCTTATACTGAACTACTTTTGCCATTTTATGGCTCTTTACCAGTTTGGAGCAAGAGCTTAGAATGATAGGAAATCCTTTTTTTTATTTTTACCACTCAGAAAAGTTTAAAACAGCCGACAAGCTTTTTAATCTCGCCACTCACCATTCCAGATTCCTTACAAACAATTTTATAATGTGTTATTCCCTCTACATGTAATACTTCCTACAAAGGTAGTTTCAGCATGCTTAAAAATGCAACCAAGATTAGAAGTTCGGTATCAGTTGCCAGCAAAAGGACACTCTGATCCCTGAAGCAATGCAAAAAGTTATTAGAATAACTCTCTATGCTGTGATGACATCCAAGATTGGTCTATATAAGCAATACAAGAGCATCGAATGAACACCAGGCACAAATCCAATCTACAGCAGAAAAAAATATGGCACATATAGAAACTTGTAGACAAAATATGAAGCTTTCATTTTTCAGATTAAACTGGTCAGTGTCAAAATACTAGTCAGCTGCAAGTAGTTTTCACACATTTTGGGACACTATTCATGATCAAAGTAAAAATAAACTTAATTTTGAAATAAGCTTTATTTTTTACTGTTAAGAAAGTTTTTAAAATATATTTCAAGTGGTGCTTTCTTCATTGATTATTTGGGGGGGGGGAACTGCTCAAAGTAAAGAATGTAACTGATTTCAATTAGAGAATAAGGGAGGTGACCATGACTGAAATATGCAAGAACCATTATCTAGGCAAAAAAGGCTGAAGCATTCTTTAAGTTCTGAGAAACAAGATAATATTCATAAGTAACCCAGACAAATGCCTCCTTGATTCACTGAGGTAGAAGAAGGGAAGGTACAGCACAATGAGATTTGCAAGATTGTGTTATTATGGCCTATCACAGTAAAGTAATATTATAATCTTCCAGTGGAGAGATTTCTGGTGTGGTCTGGTGTGGCCGACACTATCAGGTCCTCACAAAATTTCTTCTTTTGTTCGTGAGAATTGTTTGCCTAAACTCTTCCTCATACTCTGCCCTGATGGTGAAGGGGAATCTTATGTGCCCTGGCCAAATCTACACAGTCATGTCTCTCCCTATTTCTCTCTACAGTTGAACCCTACTGTTTTAGCACGAGTACAGAAGCAGAAAGAGAGGTTACATCAATTTCTGAGTCAGTTGTCCCTCCTCTGCTTTTAGAGAAGAAAGAGACAGCAGTTTCAATATGCAACTGCTGCCTGCAGTTCTGCAGCAGAAGCAGATCGATCTCTAAGCCAAATAACAGCCATCTTATTTCCCAGGTTCATGACGAAAAGGTACCAGAGACGGAATCATTTGGTTCAGTGCTCTATTATGGCAGCAACCGTGAAGCAACTACTGTGGTGATTTGTGACCCAATGCTCTTTCTCGGTTTCCCCAAGATGAATAGAGGCAAAAGCTGGGTCACTGAAAAATACAAGGCCTTTCTCCTTTGCTGAGAGATATCCATCCATATTTCAGTTGACGCAAACTATACTGGCATGAAATTTCCCGTCTGTGCTAACATCTGTCTTACTTGTATTGTTTTGGTTGTGACTCACTGCCAAATAGTTATATGTCCTGATCATGCATGTGCAGGACATACTTTCCCAAAAGTAAGACATCCCCCCAAAATAAGAGCTACTTACAATTTTACCTTTCGCTGAAATGTAAAGCATCCCCTCGAAAATAAGGCCTCCCCAAACATAAGACTTCCCCGATAATAAGGCCCCCCCAAAGCTACCGTGACTCTGGACTCTGGACCGTAGTGGTGGGCGCCGCCGCGCAGTTCACTGTTGACCACAGCGCAGACAGAGCAGACAGGAAGTGCAAGGTCTCTTTTAATCAGAGAGCCCGCGCCACCGCCAGGACAAGCTGCCACCTGCTGCTCGCTCTGCCCTGATGGAGTCTGGCTCACTCACAATTAGACAGTGAGTCACGCGGAGCAGGAGTCGGGCACCTTGTGTGTACCATATTCTTCTTCAAGGGAAAATAAGACATCCCCTGAAAATAAGACCTAGCGCATCTTTGGGAGTAAAAATTAATATAAGACACCGTCTTATTTTCGGGAAAACAGGGTATAAAGTAACACTATTAGTTTAATTTGATGATTTTGCAGGCTCACCCACCCCATTCATTACCAACTGAAGGAAACATCCAACAATCACTACAGTGATGTGGAAATAGAGTAGGGCCTGATGCTTCAAAAATGGTTAATCCCAGGGTAGCCATCATTTGTGAAGGATGTTGAATCACACTGCATATATCTCATGAACATATCCCATGAGCTTCATATTTCAGTATTCACTACAATCACTAAACTACTTGTCTCACACTTCCATCAAAATACAGGAGGGAAGGAAAGAATCATTTTTAAAAAAGATATTAAGATTATGGCAGCAGCACAGAAAACTGCAGATTTCTAGCATACATTAGAAAGGGGTTTTGTAGCAAAATTTGATAATTGGGACCAGACATGCTAAATCAGGACTGTTTATAGTTATGTGATATAGTTAGTTCTCAAATTACAATCCCAATGGGCTCGCCATAATGGTTGTAAAAATCATACAAAAAGAATTTAAAAGCTATTTCATGGTGGCTACTAAGCAAGCATGGTGGTCATAAATGCAAACCCACTGTTTACTATGGGATCAGTTTCAAAAAAATCCAGAAGTGCCAGCTTTCAGCAAAACTGTCATAAAATGTAGTCATGTGACTATGGGATACTGTTATTGGCCATAAATACAGTCATGTTCCTGAACACCTGAAGTGCGGTCATATGGTTATAGCAGCAACTATCAGAACTTTGAATTCATCTTCTTCAGATGAATCAGGAAGTGCTTAAAAAGTTATCTAGTTTGAAACCAAGGTTTTTCCAGGGAAGCCTCAGTATCACAGGGCAGGGCAATTCATGGCCATGTTTCTCGTAGTCCCTGGACCATTTTTGGCAAACCCCAGAGCTCTCCCTTGCATCTGAAATTTGTTAGCAAATTTTAGTGGTGAATCCAATTAAAAGAAGTCATACTGTGTTGAACTTTCCACTAGTACTACAGCTTATATTCTTGAATTTTTCCTTCTCACCACCAATGTGATTTTCTGGAAAGGAGCAGCTGGGTGTCTGTCTAAACTTATATTGTCTTGTTGGCAGCTAAAAGTGCCTACAGATTTAGTGCCTTCCCATTCCATACTGTGCTGCTAATCTTAACTTGGGGCATTCATGTCAACAGGTGCCTTCAAGAAAAAGAGGGATGTGGAATATTGGTACAGCTGGGGCAAGTATTTATAAGCTCTGTGTTGTTTTTAAAGAGCAAGCTTCTAGATCATGTCTCTGTTAATATATGTAACATAATCAGGGAAAATCCATTTTTTAATATATTCCACTGATACAGAATTCCCTATGGAATATTCAGGCCACAAACTTAAGACTAAAAATAAACATTATTAAAAGCTACATGTGAAGTGAAACGTTGCAAACATGAAGGTTTAAAAATATTCTATCTTAAGCAAAATACGGATGAACTACTGATGAATCAGCAGCCACTGTGTAAAAAATACACTTGATCATTTCCTGCCCAATAGCACACCACTGGACTTTTTGTCAAATCTATTTGCTAGTAAATGCTAAACGTTTCAGAATTGGAGCTGACTAACAGCAGCAGTTTAATCTGTCTGTTCAAACTCAAACAACAAGATTCAATTTCATTGCATTTTATTATTCTACAAATCCCTGAATATTGTTTGGCATCTACACACAACTGTTTACGGCACCAGAGTAGGCTAGAGTTTGGTAGGCAAGTATATCCATGTCCAACCACAACTTCGTTTGGATGATTTCTAGGTTTCATTTCTAAATCAGGCTTTCTGGCTCATATATTCAGGTAGCAATGAATTTTTTTCTCAGTTCTGACGTGAAAGATGCTTACAAGAAGGTCAGGTTTAACAGATCTCATCAGCAAAAGCAGCTTTGAGGGCAAAAGCACAATGCCATCCAAGGCAGCAGGCTGTCAGATAGGACTGCTCATTCTTTTCCATAAAGTAAATAATTGATGGTGTTTAAGCATAATGGAGATATCAAATTGTTCTTGCAGCTCTGAGGATTGTTTCAACTTCCATTTTCACAGAGGCAGCCATTTTAGTATGGGACAAGATTATGTTTATATTTATGAATGTAGGAAAAGCAAAATAGTAGAAAAAGACAGCAAAACAATCTATATATCTTACAATTTCTTATTAGAATTGCCAATAGATATAGGAGATCAATCTTTATAATGTATGAGAAATGCATCAATTCATTTTTGTCCTCTAATGTCTTAGATAGCATGGTGCTGATGCAGAGAGGTGAGGATCCAGCCTTATTTTGGCTTGGAGGACATGTTCTTTGAACCTCATGTCCATGTGTATCTATGTGGGGTGGGGCCTTGCATTTATACATACAACTGCTGCTGATCTGCAACTTAATTTCATCAACGTAATCTTGGGGAACTCCAAAGTTCTCAAAAAGAGGAAATTGGAAGGCTGCAGATTGCTCTCCCATGATACACTGTCTGGCTGAAGAATCAAATTTGTGCAAAAAAGTAAACTCTTTCATAAATTGGCTGGTTATATTTTGTCTATTACTGAGATAAATCTCACTGATGGGAATCATATGCAGCTTTTGTCCTAATTTTGCATCTCTCCTAAGAGAAGAACAGAAATGATATAAAGGAAATGACAGAGAATTTGGAGTCCCTCTCTATTTATGGCTCTGGCTTCAGCCTCATCCACCAAATGGACTCCAGCTGGCCACCTCAGAAAGAATGTGGCTCTTTCAAAAGGGGTCACATTCCATTAAACATTAAGCAAAAAACCCCACATCCAACTCTACCCCACAGCTCCTTAAGAATCTGTCCCTACATTTCATCAATATGACTTTACTGTTTCACTAATATGTGCACTGCAGCTTTTGCCCCTCTCAGAATAAAATACTATCCCACTGGCTGCTAAAAGATCGCCTGTCCTAACATAGCAATAGCAATAGCAGTTAGACTTACCATATTTTTCGCACCATAAGACGCACTTTTCCCCCCCAAAAAAAGGGGGTAAGTGTCTGCACCTTATGGAGCGAATACTCCCACAAAGCGTGGAAGATCGCTCCGCTGGACGCCGGGAACGCTCGAATAAAGCCTGCTGGGCGATCCTTTGGCTGTGGAGTGTCCCGCGGCGCGGTGTCCCGGCACCCGGAAATCGCTCCGCGCGACGCTCCA
>JANHFO010008445.1:226906-238725 GCA_032468095.1 Pareas carinatus | reverse complement strand
TATTCTATTCTATTCTATGTCATACACTAACTAACTAAATATTTTATATTTTCAACATGGCTGCTTATAATGCTACAGTCAATATTTTAACGCTGATATTTTTTGTAAGCTGCCATGAGTTGACATCAATTTCACACATATTCATCTATCTTTTGGCAAGTTCTATTTCCTTTTCTTACCAGACCAGACACTCCTCCAAAGAATATCTCTATGGAATGTCTTTCATGGAGTCAACTAGTCATGAGGAAGGCCATCAGAATTCAGACTACACCTCGTTAGCTAATTTAAGACTCGGATGCACATATTTCCTTCTAAATCGAGACAAGCCTCAAGAAATTACTGCCAAGAAAGAAGACTGGATTTGAAAGCGCAAGTATCTGGAAAGTGATGGATGAGAAGCCAAGATAAAGTCCTGCCCCTGCCTCAATTATCAGAAATTGTCTGATTAGTTTTACTCCCCTTTGATGCAGGGAAAGGAAGTCCAGGTGTCAAGTTGTCACGGCACAATTAACACAAGCAAGATTCTGAACATGATTATTAGGCATTAATGGAGAAATTGAAAAATAGAAATGGAATTTGCGAATACTAGAAGCCTGGCCTAACTTGCATGAATAAAAAATTATCCTATCCAGGGGCCCTTGCAGTAACCCCATTTTCATAAAGTCAAATTGCGTTGAGCAGGCAGCACGTATGAACAAATGAATTGATCTCTTATATATTTTTTAGAAGTGGGAAGAGGTACGCTGGGTTGATACGGATATACTTAGGCTTCTGAAGCTTCGTGCCTATTTCAGATATAATGAAATACAGAGAAGAACCACATTTACAAAGGGGCAGAGGGGAAATTAAAGATTTTACCTACTTGGCTATATTAAATTTCTAGAAAAGACAAGGTTGCAAAGAGATCAATAGCTCCGCTCTATTTCTTGTCTCTATCCATTTTTAGAAGGTATTGGAGGCAAAATTGAATCCTTCCTGTTGTGTTTCCTTTTATTTCTCTCTCTCCCCCGGAAAGAAGCTGTTCTTCTGATTTTAGTGAAAAGGAGAAGATTGAAGAAGATCTTTTGTATTAACAGGCAGCAAGAAAAGGCTGCTAGATCATCATTTTCCAAAGAAAGATTTAGAAATGTCAGAAAACCATGCCCACCCACACAATGAGAAAAAAGGTTCAGTTCTCAATCTTTTAAGTTTTTCTTGAAGCATCTCTTTATTAAGAGAAGACTTGCTACAAATTATTACTACACCTTGTGGGTAGACAATCATGGTCTTCTGTATTGTTTTGCATAGGGTAACCCCAGTGCATATTTGTATTAAGTAATTATTCTATTATACTAAACAAATTTACAGGAAATTGATTGTTTTGTTCAGTTTTATATATATACAATATCATAGAGTATAAACATTCAAGAGGTCCTGGAAATATATGTGATAAACAAAGCAACTCTAGGCAGTTGAATCAATTGCTCAGCAGTCCTCTTTTTGTCAACAGAAGACTAATTCAAATTTTGACCGACAACATATATCAACAATACATGGCTAAAAATAAAGAGCATATTTTTCTTTCTTCAGTTGTATAGTAATTCTTTGTCAATCTCCCAGGTGTGAAAGTCTACAGTTTTTGATGTCTTGATAAATTCTCCAAACAACAGCTGCAGGGAAGAACATGGATATTCTTGACAACTAACCACTAGTCTAAAATTATGCTACTGATAATTGGCATCTACTTGATAGCTGACAATTATTTGTGATAATAAGAAGGGAAGGATTATAAAAAATCTAATAAATCTAATATCTTTACTTATTATGGTGAATTCAGTGGGCTTAACTTAATTGTTGAGCCTGTGTCTTGTATGCGAAAGGTTTAACCTTAATCGTTCATTAAAAAGGTAAGGGTAAGGCAGGAAAAGTTGTAGAGCAAGGAAGATGGCAATGTGTCTTTCTGTATAGAAGAATGCAGAGGGGAAAAACCTAGAATTAAATTGAAACTATTACAGGAGGCTAGGAAAAAGGGTGGATTGGGATTACCTAATTGGAAACTATACTATGAAGCAGCAGTCCTAGGATGGGTTAAAGAATGGGTAATATTAAAGAATAAAAGAATACTACACCTTAGCTCTCATCAGCTAGCCACATCCTTATTACTGTGAATTGAACTCTGGAATTCTGGCATCCCAGGCAGATGCACTGACCACCAAGCCAGGAGTTCTCTTCCTATGTCAGCTTGCTAGGGAGGCAGTATTAAATCATGTTACAACCCCTAGTACGGCCCCTTTTATGGAAGGAGGCAAATGTCTCCTTTTTCCATCCTTCAATCCAATCTCATGAATAATCAGATTTAGAAAGCCATATATATACAGTATCATTCTTGCAGCAATCATTCTCCTATATACATGCTTTTCCCTTTTCCCTTTCATAATTCTTTCAAGCAATTTTTATACTTATTTGCATAACTCTCTATAATTAAGGGGCACTTAATATTTTTACAATGTTCAGTGTAGTTTCAATACCTTTCTTCTTACATCTATGTTCTATTCATTATTTGGAGAGAGAAATCTAATAATAATTTTTCATACAATACAGAGACCTTATTTTCCCTAAGATTTACTCTTGTTTCTTTTCTTCTTTTTCTTTTCTCTTTTTTTATGTCCTCTTCTTTTCAAAATTCACTTTTGATGCTACTGGAAAATAAAGAGTTCTAATTGTCAAATCCCAAAATTAAATTGTCATTTCTTTTGGTTTCTAGCATGAGGTACAACAGTCATTTCCAAGTTGAAACAATATTAGATAAAATATTTTCTTTAATTACAGTAGCCAGTTTTGCCATCTCAGCCAATCCATTCTTTCATTGTATGAATTTGTAAGTCCCTCCATCTTTGCATACAAGAATCTCACTGCTGTTGTCAGGTATAGAAACAAAGTCCCATGTTTGTCTGGTGTCAATCCCTGCTTATCTGGATGTTGGCTGCTGGAGAAGATATGTTCTGGTCATTTCGTTTCCTTCTTAGTTTTCTTAGCTTTTCTTTTGAATGGCATGTAAATGTGGTTCATTTTCTATTTATCTGTTCAAGCCTGATTTGTCTGAATACCAAACTTCCCTATTTAGCTTGGTTTTCCAATTCAAAATAAGATTGAGTCTGTCTCTGTGTTGTGAGATTAAGAAGTTTTCATTGTACCTTCTGACTGCTAGTTTATGGATGCACTCTACTACTTGTCTTATGCCTCTCTGTCCTATATAGTGGCTGTGTTCTGAAGGACTGCTGCTTGTTCTTCTTGGACTATTGAGTCTTTTAGTGAATTTGTAGGACTTTATTTGGTTTATTTGCTACAGTGATACCATGTGGTTATAGTACGCTGTTATTATCCCTGAGATGCTAATTGTTTCTGAGATGTTTTCTATCACTTTTTGCTGTCTCAACTCTATTTTTCTATTTCACACTGCAGTTAGTACCAACTCTGCTAAACACAGTTTTCACAATTCAGAAAGATTTTTATTTGGCTCTTGCCTGCCCTCAAAACCACAAGATATCCCTTCCCTGCCTCTCAAGAGCTTGGGCATTCATAGCAATTATATTATGCTGCCCTCCTAATACTGCTTGGTAACTCAAGCATCTGAGATAGAAAGAAGGAAAAGGGAATGTTTGACCTATCCTGGTGACTGAATGAACCACAAGCTATTTTTTATAATAATATATATTTTTAGTGAGCCATTAGGAATATCTAGAATTTTAGCGATGATATCCATCACTTGCTCAGCACAAGTCCTCTATTGCAAGTGGTTTGCTTTAACTGTTTATCCATTTGCTCTTTCCTTTGCTATTTGGTTTAAAGCCAGTATCAAAAGATGTAATCTCTGATTGCTGAGTAAATAGAAGATGCATCTATCTCCTAATCCTGTTTGCTGTGTGGTTAGATGTAAGTACAAGAAAGCTTTTATTCCTGTCTATTGGGAAGCCTGCGATGTTTTCTTGCCGATTTGTATATGAAAATAAATTAAGTCATCAGTATGTGCTTGAGGAAATGTAGGAGATCCAGTTATTTAACTACAAATTCATAAATTGTGTCCAAGCTTTGTAATCAGAAAGTGCTTCTATTAATCTAGCAAAAATAGAGCTAAGGCTCTTTCGCTTTATTGCACACCTATAGGGGTAAGAGGAAAGATAACTCTGCATGATTCAAAAAACCACTGTTTCTGAAACCAGGGATTTAAAGTTAGTGAGCAGGCTTCCATCTTTTCCAAATAAATTGACATTATTTTTTTTAAAAAAATTACAACAGCTCCAATTCGAAGCCTGGTCTGTGTTCTAAACTCATTGTTTTGCATTGTGAGATCTGCAGATAGTTAAAAAAAAACCCTCAAAGCGACAGCTGTGGCACTGTTGATCATGGCTACCATCTTGACTTTTTTGACCACTTCCCCAGATAGATACCCTTAGATTCGCTTCATATTTTAATCATGCTGCCTAAAATGACAGAAGCCCATTTGCAATTGGAAGGCGGAGAAGAGAGAATTACCGTAAATGGCACATTGGAACTTATGCTTTGTCATCCATTTTCACTTACTCTATCTTAAAAAGGCAAGTATTTCTCATTCTTTTAAATAGATCTACCTGCAATTGATATTTAGTATCCCAGAGATATGTTGATTTGGAAATATTTTGAAGGAAATATATTTGCAGCATGAAGAATTTCACGGTACAGCCTTTTTAATGCAAGTTTTAGATCATCGGCCCCTAACCTTTTGGGCACTAGGGACCAATTCCACAGAGAGAGGTTTTTCTGTGGACTGGAGGGGGCGTGGTTTTGCGTGCTGCTTGCATTCTACAGATGGGGCTTGGCTTGTTTGCCTGGCTCAGTTGCTGGCATGCTGCGGTCCGGTGCCAGTCCAAACAGACCGGGGATTGGGGACCCCTGTTTTAGATCGTTTGCTTGAACAATATATTTCCAAAAAGAGTTGATTGCACCATCAAAAACTACCGCATTAAAAGATCACTCTAGACTATGGCAACATGAATTCTATGGGGATGCGATTTTGAAGATGTTTTTGACACTAAGTTTTACAGACCAGTCCTTGTGTTCTAAAGTGATAAAATCTAGCCACCGTATTGACAAATGTGGTGACCATCAGATGTATCAGCGGGCCAGAGCTGTTCTTTTCTTTCAGTCTATATGAAAAAAAGGACATCTGATAAATTGCCCCTCTCTGTCTCTGAGCAATGCTCTTTGAGCAACCTGTAAAGTTCCATTACTTATGTGAACCCAAGAGTGTTCTTAAAAGTTAATTCAACTCGAGAGCCCCTGAGAATATACATTATTCATAGGTGAATATTTATTTTGATTCCATTGATTTTTTCCTCCACTAAAAGTTAAAAGTTAAGTATTTTTATCTGCAGGCTTTAGAATATGCTGATGTATGACCCCTTCTGTACTGGTTTTTATTAGGCTGGGGAAAATCAATACATCCTGAGCTTAATGGTTTTAGAATGGAGCCCAAATCAGCAAATAGCAGCTTCTTTGACTACAGTTGTGATGTACAAGAGTTTGTACTTAGTTTTATTCTGTAATTTGAGATTTGATTAGTATGTTCAGATGCTTAGAATTTTAAAAATTAGATGCTTTCAAAATATGCAGATACACCTTCTTTTTTATATATATGCTCTCATACTAGAAAATTTTGTGATTGTCATTCATCTGGGATTTATATTAGAGGCTTCTAGATCTCCTCTCCTTGGGGCAGGAGGGGGGATTCTATGGATTTAGATGTTATAATAGCTATTGATCAATAGGAGGCACTACACTAGTTTTGAGTTCCAATAAAGATAAGCCTTCTCCTGCTCATTAGTTAATATGTCATATTTACAAAGGGAATATCTGTTATTCCAAATAGCAATACTGGTAAGAAGAGGAAAAGAAGATGAAGTAGGAAAGAAGAATGAGAAAGTGGAAGAAAGAACGCGAAGAGATGAGAAAGTAAGAGAAGGGGTTAAGAAGGTGGAAGGGAAGGGAGATAAGGCTTGAAGAAAGCTGGCTGAAGAGAGGGAAGAGAAAGAAAACAAAGAGGATGGGAAAAAGAGATGTAATTATAAAATCTGAAAGAAATCTGGATGTTAAATCTCCTCCTTTCTTGAACACAACCTCTCTGAAGAGATAAGGAATCATTTTTGTTAGAGATGTAATTTGTGTTAAATCTCCTTCTTTTTTGAAAACATCTTTTATGGATTTTGCCTTCCTATTTGCTCGTTATCTTCAGGTCTCTTAAACACCTGTTTATATGTTAAGGAATGAGGTTTACTCTTCTCACCACCATTGTGTGTTTGTGTATTTGTTTATTTGTTTGTCTGAAATAAAAAAAGATATATTTAAGCAAAACAAAACAAATAATACAGGTAGTCCTCAATTTACAACAGTTCGTTTTGTGACTATTCAAAGTTATAAAAGCACTGAAAAAAGTGACTTACAAACTGCTTACAAGGTTTTCAGCATTGTCTGTGATCATGTGTTCAGATGCTTGGCAATTGGTTCATATTTGTGACCGTTGCTGTGTCCCAAAATCATGTGATTCCCTGTTGCAACCTACTGGCAAGCCAAATCAATGTGGAGGTCAGGTTTGCTTAATGACTGGGCTACTAACTTAGCAACTGCAGGAATTCACTTAAAAACTGTGGCAGGAGATGTCATAAATTAGGTCAAAACGTACTTAATAAATGTCTCATTTGGCAACAGAAATGTTGAGTTCAATTGCGGTCATAAAGTCGAGAACTACCTATATAAGTTACCCTTATCCACTTTAATGATCTTTAATAATCTTTAGGAAATGCTCCTATGGCTGCAAATCTTGGGACTTGTGCTCCCAACATTTCATGAAGCGCCAACCTGGGGACAGTTTATGGAATTTATGTAATAATGTTGTCACTGATAACAGGGACAAAAACTAGTCAGAGCACTTTACATTTTGTTCAAGTGATTTCATTTGGTTCCTTTCACTAATCGCTAGACTGAATGATCTATATGCTGGAAAACAAGCAATCTCAGTGAACACTGAGAACCCAACAGAAATAGAAATGAAATGAAAGAACCAAGGGTAAGGGGAAAATAAAAGTGCTCTATTAAAATTCATAAGAATATAGATTGATATTGGCAGAATGAAATGGAAAGTTGATATAAGGAAATATGATGCGGAAGCTTCTTGGAACAGAGTGAAAAGAAGTATGTTACAAAGCACCACAGTGCTAAAAGAAATTAAGAGGTTGGGATAATGTAATGATGAAATGAACAATGTTGTGGATGGAAATAATGCATGCAAGATCATGATTGCTGCAAAAAAAAACACTACAGAAAGTTATAATGTGTACCTCCATATAGTTGTGGAGGATATTCTTAAAAGGGCGGGGATTGTTAATCTTAAAGCAGTCAGAGGAATTGATGGAAATAAAAAACAATAGTTTTGCATGAGGGGTGTCCTTGGCGAGTCCTGAACTTGGCGGCATTCTTGCAAATGTTTCATTACCAAACTAGGTAATATTATCAGAGCTGCTACCTAGTTTGGTAATGAAACATCTGCAAGAAAACCACCTAGCTCAGGAACCACCAAGGACCTCACAGTTCAACCGTGAGCTACAAATGTTCACTTCTATTACTTTTGCAACATAAGATAGATGAGTGGTTAGAAAATAAAAGGTTAAAAAGTTCTGCTAAAGAAGACTCTTAAAAAGTATATATGTGCAAGACTATATCAAGGTATGAGATGTTTCAAGCCAAGTTCTTGCGGACATTTAAATTAATTGTAGCCAACCACTCCAAAAGACTGCTATAAAGTTATGAAGTGATTGAGAATTGTTGAAAACATTCTTTTATAAAATTCTAATGCTTCTTAGGACCTTGGAACATCCATGGAAAAGAAACTTCCTGATAAGTTGAAGGTAACCCTCTTCTGTAAAAAGGATCAAAGAAAGAGTCACCAGCTGAGTGAATGGAATTAAAAATAAAGCAATGAACTTTTTAGGATAACACTGATGCTGGAAGACGTTTTGGAAAAGAGTTATATTTCAAGTGGACTTAAAATAAGGACCATAAATATTAGTGTCTACTCTACAAGCAATTGATGAAAAGCAAGCAATAAAAACTTATAAGGCTGTCAATGGTATATGTGGAGAAATGCTGAAATATGGATGTAGTTTGCAGACACAGTAACTGGGCAGTATATTTCAGATACATATGAAGATAGCATTTATGCCTGGTGACTGGAACAATGCTCTTAACTGTTCCTTTACAAAAAAGAAAAGGCTACAAAAGTAGTTAGAAATAAAAAAAATCCAGGAAACGGTTTTCTGATGAGACGCCATAGTGAATATGTACATATGCATTAGTAAGTGGTATGGTAAGATGGGCAGCCAATAAATTTTACAAATAAATAAATTAGATTGAATGTTTGTCAAAAAACCAAAAATAGCCATATTTAAATAAGCCATTATTCTTTACCACAAGAAGAGATAGGGTCAGACAGAGAGATTGGAAAGGGAGGGATTACAAGAGAGTAATCAGCCATACAGCTAGGACCAGTGCATTGCTTTCAATGTGTTTTCCCTATTATGAGACTGCTTATTCTCTGGTAATCCCTTCCTCTCGAATAACTGTAAATTCAAAAATCAATCTCCATCTTGTTAATTATCCTAGTCCTGGTGTGGCCATTCCTAAAGGGCAGGGGAATGGGGGAAAGGAAAGAGCAGTCATGATCACATGGCTTTTCACTTAATAACTCCTTTGCTTAGCAACAGAATTGCTGGCCCCAATTGTTGTAGCTAAACAGTAGAAAACATGTATCTGGGAGTGGTAAATGTGAGTAAGATACGTATCCTTTCCCTAAAATGTACTGGATAGAGACAGGTGGATGATTGTACTAGTGTACTGCATGTGGATTTTTATTCCTTCATGTTTAATAGCAGCTTGAGGCTAACTTTTTAATAAGCTTCTTATTAAAAAATGACAGTTTTTTAAAAAAAGCAAAAATACTTTAGCTCATTTGGAATTGAGAGAAATAAGATGATAAATCTTTTCAAAATTGACACAAAATGTTCTCCAACATTAGCATTTCCACTTGATGTGCATATTTCTTATGATGCGCAAAAAGCCATAGTATCTTCTATTGCAGTCAGCTTTCTCTAAAAATTCCTGAGTTCACTTCATTTGAGCATGCTAAAAACAGTAACTTGGTCAAATGCAAAAAATGTGTTGCAAAACATGAACATGATTTTCCATTAGTTTAAAAAAAATATGCATGCATGGCTTTTTTAGTAGGGAAAAAAATCTGAACTGTGAACATCTTTGAATATGTAAATTGATTACTGAAGATTTTGTAGCACAGATGTTAAGTTTTAACAATTTAATGCAGAAGTAAACACACTATTAGAATGGGAACCTTTTAATTAAACTACAATGGAATTCCAGGATGGTGCTTGTTTTCTCATTTTATTGGTGTCACGTCTACTAAAACATACTAAATTAAAAACTAAGAAATACAGATATAAATAGCAACACTCTACCCACATACCTCAAAGTATGCCTTCATGTATAGTTATAAGAAATCATAATCAAGCTCTGCTATAAATAATAATCAAATAATAACCAAGCTCTGCTGTAAACAATAACCATAATAATAATCAAATAGTAACCTATAAATAATAACCAATAATAATCCCTAGCCAGCATTTGACTGGTACTTCTGAATTGAGGAAGCCTTCCTCTATCAGTAAACTGTGAGAAAATCTCTCTTCCGTGCTTCTTTCTTTCATGAAACTTCTCTTCTTTCTGGAATGAGATTGTCCACTGACTGTATACCACTCACTAGCTTTGATTTCTATTTATGTGTTTTATTTTTGACCCATGCTTCTTTAATACTGATTTCAGAGAGATCTATAGATCTCATACAAACACATTTCTAAAGTCATAAAACCCAGTAGTCAATACTTAGAAGTGCCACCAAAAACACTTTCAAAGCCTGGGTAAATAAAAATAGATTTTGTCTAAGGTCTCAAAGCTGGTGTTAGGCAATCTTCCAGGACTGGTGTTTATTTCTGTTGGATGTATCACATTTAAAATAAGGCATGTGATATGACATAAAATTTAAAATATAAAATACAGGATTAAAATATGTCCAAGTTAAACAGACCTTGGACAGAAACTAGCAACATTAATTGTGTTCTGTCATGCTGCCATGGCATCCTCAAATATGTACTTATCAGGACAGGTATAGATAAGTGTCTTCTGCATATCATCACAATTGCTAAGGGCAGAAGCCACTGGATATCTCCATTTGTTCAGAGTATCTCTGGATCTTGTTGTACCTGTGTGCAGTCTATTCAATGATTTCCAAACTTCCCAGCTTTTGCCAGACCCAGTTGACTGCTCCTCCATTGGTTCCATCCACTGTTGGTTGCCATGCCTGATGGCATCTCAGTATATATGAATGAATGAATGAAATTTTTATTTATAAAAAGGCTCTTTTTGTATTGACCACTTCAGATACCCAAGAAGGGTGTTGACATAAAAATACAGAGAAGCTGATACGGAAGTAGCTGTTGACTCTGAGATATTGCTATTAATTGTTAAGATGCACAACATGTATCTTGAAGGATCCTTCCAAATCCTTGTTTGTCCATTTGTTCATTCAAATAATTTATGAACTGCCTCATTCATATGAGAAACTCTAGGTGTCGTACAGCATATTGAAACAATAAAAGAAATGGAAAAACCATCCTCATTGGAGGATTGCATGTCAACATCCTCCAAGGCCTGCTGTTTTGGGTTTTTCCTAAACCACTGAAGGCTAGGGCTCTGCACGAAGGACACTATTCCACAAAGCGGGAGCAACTACAGAAAAGACACATCTCTAAGGTCATAATTTTTGACAATGGGACCTGGAGCATGCTCATTATGCTGGATTTAATAGGATGTTTTTGCTTAATCATAATTTTCAATGTAATACATGGGCATGGGTACTAAATATATGAGTTGTTTTTATTTAACTGGAAATTAAATCAAATCTAGAGGCTCATTTCCCCCAGTCCACTTCCTGATCCCAGTTCCATCCTCTTTTGGAAGTGCAGCATCAAGTTCAGCATGGGGAAAAAAGAGTGTATTCTTGTGCTTAATGGGACACTTACATCTTTGCCTTTCTCTTGTTATCTTTTCTCACTGCTTTCCCTCCTTTCCAGGTTCCTTTGTTTCTCTCATGCCTTTTGGTTGTAGATTTCCAATTCCATTTCAGTGAAGTTGTGATAAGCTTAGGAGGTTTTTGTCATTTGACTGTTATTCTTAGGAGTCTTGAAATAGTTTCCAAATGTGAAATTTCCCCAAATCCCTAAATATAAATATGAATGTAAAAAGTAATTTTACAGAGAGTTCTTCCATAGCCTTTATGTGAACATTAGAGTTTTTTTAAATTAATAGAGAATAGATTTTTACAAAGATTGCCTGTTGAGAAAACTGAGCCCATAAAGTAGTCAGACTGGGAAATGAATGTAAGATACTAAAGTACCAAAGGACAATTGGCTACACTGGTGGGATTTTTTTTTTAGAAACAAAGGAAAGGGCCTTTATTGTTTTCCCACCAGTTTTTTTGAGAAGTCATGGTTGAAGTATTTCTCAATTACTGAGCTATTTATGCTACTATTCAGTGTTTTATCATTGTCTCATAAAGTCCAAAGGTTATACAGTATATATGCACTCACATATTATAAGCTATTATATACAACTAGCTGACCCGGCCACACGTTGCCGTGGCTCAGTTTGTGGCTTTTTGAAGTGCCTGGGGCGGAGATGGAATC
>JANHFO010008445.1:180085-195066 GCA_032468095.1 Pareas carinatus | reverse complement strand
AGTGATGAATGGGGAAAGGTTTAAGAATTTTCTTCATTGGCAACCTTGCCCTCCTGTTTCAATTTTGCAAAGCAAAATCAGTGAAAGATTGGAAGGCATGAGAGTAGTAGAAGTGGAAACTGTAGCTTTGTTCCAAATAGATCAGAATGGCAACCAAGTTTCAGAGAGTCGAAGGCCTGACTCATCCGGTTCTACACTTTGTTTGAGCACCTGTCTTGGAAGTTATTTTCTCTGATTTCATTGGGTAGCTTCCAGACACATCACTTCCGTTAGGCAAGAGCTGAGGAGAGAATGAAAAATCTCAAGGAGTTGCCAAAATCGCAGAACCACGTTGCTTTGGTATCATAGTAGTTGCTGTAGTATCATGCCATTTCAGTGCAAGAGGAAGCTCTAGGCAAGAACACAGGTGCCAGTATGAAAAGGAAAGGAAGGCAAAATGTGGTCACCCATGAATCAAGGCAGAGTACAGAAGGTACTATAGGAGAAGTTTTTGTATTTTCCAAAAATTCATATTCCACGCCGCACACTGGATAGCTCTACAGATACAGAAAAAGAGGATCCAGTGTAATTTTTTCCAGCTAAGAAAAGATCAAACTAAATTGAGCCTGAACTTAGTTGGGTGCCTAGTTCTCTCTTTGCTGATGACAACTTTTTCGGGAGGGATAGGCTTTAATGGCTCCCACGTGGTGGGAATGGATAAGAACAAGCCAGTTGACATTTGTATAGAGTTCTGTTTATTGCTTTACAAGGTTAGTACAAAGTATATTTAGCAATGTTTTAGTGAATGTGTGTGTGTGTGCATATATGCAAACAAAACATTCCTTCTCATCCTATTGGTGGTACATGTCCTCCTCAGTCTTTGGAAGTTCGAGGTTCTGCATAGTATTGTAGCTGTGCCTAGTACTGCACTCTTCTGGACAGAGAGTTTTGATGTTGTCCTGGAATCTGTTGGAGCCATTTTCCCAGCTTAAGAGTCACAGTTCCAAGTGCTCCTATCACCACTGAGACTACTTTTCTTTCCACATCTTCTCTAGTTCCTCTTTCAGAGTCTAGTATTTTTCCAACTTCTCATACTCCTTTTCCTGATGTTGCTGTCCCTTGGTGCCACTCCATCAATCACCACCATTGTCTTCTGGTCCTTGTCTACTACCACAATGTCTGGTTGATTGGCCAGTACCCTGTGCAGAGGTACACAATGCCAGAAAAATGGTTGTGCCAGTCAGTGTATACTGTTCGTGCCTCTCTCTGGCACCCTGCCACTATGTGCTGGGTTGTCTCTGAGGCCACTCTGCACACTCTAGCCCTGTCTAGTGTAGTAGACACTTGTTCCTATGGATCTGGTGTTAATGGCTATTCTTGTGTTGCTATAATCCTCAGTGCTGTCTTTTTGTCCAGTCCTTTTCAGCCACTGATAGGATTACTCAGTGTCAGCTATCTGTCAATGGTACATCCCACGCAGGATTTTATCTTGCCATGGCACTTTTTCGGCTTGGCCTTCCTCCCATGTCTGCTGCTAGCTCAGGCCTTCCCTCAGCAGCTCATCTCTGGGTGCCATCTTACTGAAGTGCTCCTGGCTGCTCTGTGTTTCATTCAGGCAGTGGTTTTGACCCTCACCATACTGTACCCACCTTCTTTCTGACTAGTGTATAGTTTCTGGGTTTTGAACTTGCGGTGGAAACATGTGTAGAGCGTGAGGAACATCCAGGTCTTCACATCAGGAGCTTCTGTGTCTTCCTTTGGCCATCTCATTATGTTGACAAGGTATATGTTCAAAGTATATGTTCAAGATCTTTACTGAATTTTTTGTGGGTTATGTTTTTATGTGTGTGTGTGTGTGTGTTGTGAATAGTGACACCTGGTGGTCCCTGATTCCAGGGATGGATCATCCAGTTCCACATTTGCCCTTCAGCCCAGACTAGGGCCATTGCAGACAGATACCAATGTTTTTAGTATAGGAAAAAAATCATTGGAAAAATCATCCGAGTCTCCCTTCCTTTTCCAGTGAATTTTTCCTGTAATATATATGTGTGTTTGTACATATTTATATGTGAGCACAAAAGCACAAACCAAATGCAAGTACATATAATAATAAATCTAATTGTGACTTAAATTTCTGCTACTTTCCTTTGTAAACTCTGTGTTTAGCTGCTAATTTCTGCCTCCCTCACACTCTTAAGCACAGATGTATGAATCCTAACAGCATTTCTCCTCCAGGCCCTGAATCCTTGACTTCTGCTCTCCACTGTTTGCAACCCAGAACTCCATTTTCCATTTTGCTGGCTGTTTTGCAGGTTTCTTCTTTGACTTTAGTTGCCATTGGCCTCCAGTTCTTGTTGCTGGCTGTAGATCCTCTGGCTTCTGGCTATCTCAGGCCTCATCTCCCCTGTTCCACATTTCTTCTAATTGCCTCTCATTCCGGCATTATCTCCTGCCAAACATAGGAGAAAATCCGTCTGTTTTTGAAACGTACATGCCAGTTTTCAAACAATTTTAAAGGGCCTTAACTCCCCCCCCCTTTTTTTTTTTCTCTGCAACTGCCTACAGGGTCAACCTGTACCTTTGATAGATTACTATAGAGAAAAAAAATCGACCTTGACAATTGCATGTAACATTATTTTAGGGAAGTTCATCCTTCCACAGGAGCAAGGCGGGATCATACTATAGCGTAGCTTCTGAGTTGAAATGAACTATCTCACTGGATGACACTGACACTTGTTCAGATTGGAAAGATGGTAAAGTGAGCTGCCTTGAAATTGAATTCCTGGCAAAGCAGAATCATGGTTTACACTGAGGGCAATTACATGTTCCACTCTGCAGTGGGAGGAATTGATTCTGAGCTGTGCCATTTATTTTTTGAGGATTCAAAGATCCACAAACATTGCCAACAGAAGAAAGTGCTGCAGTTTTGTTGAACTACCTGTGTTCATTTATGAAACACATTTAATAAAATCAGAAGTAGCCCAAGGAACCTTTCAATTTGCTAATTCTACCTATGCTATCTGTACTTTCAAGCATTCAAAATTCTGGGACAAGCAGAAAATGCCTAGATGAAGATAACCTATGTACAAATTGATCATAATATCTGAGATCTGTATTTTATATTTTACACAATATGATTTATCAAAGCAAAGTAGCGGATAGAGTCATTACTTATTAAAGTTAACAATGCACACAACTGAAATGAATTATGCAGATTAGATATACTTACTTAAATATGGCACATTGTTGCATGTTTATTTGTGGACCTCGTTTATTCCCTTTGTGTTGCCAATTAGGCTATGCAAACAGATGTCTAAAGGACTCCTTGAGTGCTTCCCCAAAGCTAAAATAACAGCAATATAATCTTTTATGCATTCACTGAAGCTGCAGAACTCATAACCTTTGTTGTTATGTGGCCCAACCATTTATGCAAACATTTTAAGAAAAGCACGAAAGCTTAGCTTTTGTGCTTATCAGTATCACTGTAACAATAAAGACGCCTAAATCTGTTATAACTATAGTCCTGAAAAGTGAACAAAAATGTAGGTTGGCCTGTTTCAATTGAGTGTTCTTCAGAAATGATACAAACATCACTCCTTGCTGTATCACCTAACCTGGAATATTTTCTGTTGGTTTTTGAGAATGATTGGAATTGTAGTCCAACTTGTTTGAAGGTCAACTTGTTTGAGTAGGCACAAAAAGCATGATGATGTAATTTCATGGCTCTCAAGAAGTAATATCTGAAAATGTGCAAGTCAAAATGAAACATTTTTCCTGCAAAGGACATCTCAAGGTGACTATGTACATTTAACCGTCCCCCCCAAAAGGGAGGAAGCTGGTTTTCTTTCTTAACATTAGTCATCACAGTTTTGTAGAATAAAATAAGAAAGACAATAAGGTGATGATTAAGTCCTGAACTGATTGTCTTGTCTTTATCTGGTCTTTGTAGATAATTTAGCTGTCTGAAACCTGAGCTGTTGCATTCATCAAAATAGTAATTGGAAAAGGACTTTTTTCTAGGCAATAATTACGTCATCTGAATTCTCTACAATGCAGATTGCACCCCTGTTTATAAGAAAAGTTTGCAAATTACTGAAGAAATAGCACTGCTGACAGCCAACCTAACAAAATTTAGTTAGCAACACATTTTCGAGTGGTGGCTGTGTAATCATCTGCTGTACACCTCCTTCATTTGGATTTATTGCATTGCGCTTAAATAGCCTCTGCTTCTTCCAGCTCTACATAATTTTCTAGTCACCCCTTGAACAGTCACCTGTAGGGTAGAATTCCAAATAGACCTGTTGATGCTACAACAAAACACTTCACTCGTGCAAATGTCCCATTGAGTTCAAAGGGCTCCTTCCATTGGATTACTGCCTTGAGGCAAATTGCATCTCCTTCAGATAACAGGACTGCAAAGAAGCTGTTGTGTCTCTGAGTCTAAACTTATCTGTGAATAGCTATATATAGCAACAGAAAGGAAATGAGAAAGCAGGCAGCAATATCTCATTCAAGATTAGATCAGCTGCAATAGCAAAGGAGATTAATGAAATCTTTGATGCAGTAGAATTTGCAATCTTTATAAAAATGTAATATAACTTGTATATGGGTGCACATGTGTGTCATGTGAATATATGTCTCCATATAGATTGTATTTATGTTTGCATGTATGAAAGTGAGTGTATGAATACATACAAACAGCTTTGCGTATCCTGGCTCAGTGTCCTCATATGGAGACAAGGAGCCACAGCTTACCCAAAGTTGTTGCTATCCTATCTACGAAGCCACAAATGCATGAAAAGAATAAGATGGAAGAAACTTATAAACCATGACTTGTTATCTTGGATCATTCTCTCAGGAATGGGTTGATGGGGGCTTATAAGAGAGGACCTGTGATGGGATAGGCATCCTTGTGAGGGTTTCTGTGAATGGGAACAGTAACACAGTGAAGACTGATGGACATCTAACAAGTGGACAAATTCTCTCCTGGGAAGAAGAGATTGAGAGATTGCCCACCTGCACTCTGGATAGCTATTCCTTGTGAGGAGACTGTAGGAATTGAATTTCATGGGTTGAATGGCTTAGGAGCCAAGGGATTACAAACACGCACAAAACCACTGTGTAACCTTTATAAGCCCTTGACTTCTAAGTCTCGCTTCCCTAAACTCTTTCAGAGATCGTTATTTTACAACTTAATAGAGATCTTCTGATCAGCAGAAAAGAATAAAGATACCTTTTGGGAATTAAAAAGAGCAGGAAATATGCTATTTTAAAGGTTTTTGTAGTGTTGTAAGATAACCCCCCATGCTCCCCTAATGTCCCTTTCTCAACTATCCCTTTTTGCTGGGCAGCAAGCAAATCCAAAGCCTTGGTTACATTTTGCGAACAATGGCAGGAGAAGGAGTCAGACAACTGGCAAAGAAACAAAGGGGAGAATCTGATTTATTGGACCTAGGAACAGACTTAGAGTCTTATCTCCTTGCAACCAAGGGGAGACACTAGTGCAGATGAAAAGCAAACACACCGAAATGAAGCAAGCAAGAAAAAAAAGCCCAGCAGCAGGGGAAGAGCCCAGCTAGATTAGAACCCAGTGCTGTGTTCCAGTGTCGAAGAGACTTCCAAACAAGGCAGTGTGCTTGGTGGTTCGAAACCCTGATGTCTTGCAAAATAATGAAGCCATGCTTGAGGGCTAGACCGCTGCCCCATGTAGCTGGCGGTTGTAAGATTGCAGACTTCTCTTAGCTCTTGCTATGCTTTGGGGAAGTGAGACCCCTGCAGGCAAAGGTGGCAAGTCCAGGATGAGGTTCCCAAAACCTTTTCTTTGCATAGCCTTTTCCCACGTCCCCAAAAACCCACATTTAAAAAAAACAACAGAAAAAAGCTGGAAAAGACAGACCTGTTGATCTTTCTCCCTCCCCATCTCCCCAATTAGTTGGTGAAGCTAACCTCTTGAACTCTGCCCTTCAATCTTGAACCCTTTAACTACTTAATTTGCTAAACTTACTCCACCAGCAAGTGACAGAATCTGTAAATTACTTACCTCGATGATGACTGGCAGGCTGAAGAGTAGAGGAAAAGGGATTTAATTTAAAAGAGAGAGAGGGGATGAAGGAAATAAGAAAGTCTTTCTTTGGGGATTATTTATATGTACAGCCGAAAGGCAGCTAGGCTTAGGCAGGGAATTGAGAATGTGGAATAGATATAGACTCAAGCTGTGCCTAAAAACACCTCTATAGCTCTCAGCCACAAAAGCGTTTTACAGAAGAGAAACAACCGGCAAAGACAAATGATTAACACATCAGGAATTATTGGAGAATCTTCAAGGGGAATATAAAATTAAATCAAGGAAACAAATAATGGCAAAAGGATATAGTTGTCAATGGTTTTCTCATTTACAATTATCAGCAAAATAATTTTAAATGGATAAAAAGACTGATACTATGGTATCAGAATTTGAAGTGCAATTGTGTACTGATGAATATGTAATTGCTAAAATGTAAAGACTCTGTTGAAATGTGAAATGGAAAGTTAAAGAATGTGTGATAAAGTGGGCTAAGAATTTTGGTTATAATATACAGCTGGATTAATAGGAAAATACACAGTCAATCTTTATGTTACAATCTTAAAGATATTTTTTATTAAATGATATGCTGTTGGTATATGGTACGAAGAAATTATCTAGAATGCATATTGGCATTCTAAATGTATTTTGGAAATGTAATCAACATAAAGAGGCATTCTATCATTCTTGGTGGACATATAAACATGTTTAAAAAAAATGGAATTCAAATATGTACAGTGATACCAAAGATTTTAAAGATTAATATTCAATTGAAGCCAGAACTTTTCCTTTTAGGCCTAATGGATACTTTTAGGACACAGTTAGAAAATATCAACAAAATGTCATGGATAATTATGTCAATATATGGTTACTGCTGCAGGATATGCAACGATGGGAAGATTCAACAGTTTCTACCATGAAATTGACAGAACTAGCTGAGTTTGTCAAGCTGACATTTTTAATTAGAGAAAGGTTATTATTGACATTCATCGATACTAGAAGCCTGTTATAAACTTTTTGCAATTTTTGTTATGATTTATGGTTTTGATGATCAGAAAGAATTGCTTATAAAAAGAAGAGAATTATAATGTAATCTTAGATAAAAAGGATTCATTAGAATTGTATGAATACATGCCAAGATGATATTTAATATTTCATTCATATTTTTATTCTTTTTCTTTTTTCCCTACTATATCTTTTTTCTTTGATTCTTTTTTCCTTTACTTTTCCCTGTTTCACATTTACTGTCTTCTCCTTTGAATGTATTTCTTGTTATATAACTAAAATCTTTTAATATTTTTTTTAAAAAAATAGAAATGAGTTGGTGGGTTCATGTTGACCTGAAATTTGAGTTAAAGCTTCTTGCTTGGTACTCTTTACCAAAGCATTTGATCTGAAATAAAAGCAGACTTCAATTTTTAGCTGGCTACTGCAGCTTATTAAATTTATAGTTCTTTAGGCAGGAAGTTTCTATCAGAGAGGTAAATTGATTTTTAATTAAAAGCTGTATGTTCCCTTTTCTCATTCTTAATTAAGTAATTTTTGTGGTTGTTGCAATATTTGCTGATATTGGTCTCTAACATTTGCCCAGTGAATGACTATCCATTTGCCCCTCTTTTCAACTTCTTTGTATGTTTTTGTTTTTATTCATGTGACATCTAGAAGAGCTACAGTTGAATGTAGCGTATTAAGCATACTGCATTTTTGCAGTTCTTAAACAGTGATGGGTTTACCGAATGTGTGTATTTATTTAGATAAATAGCAAGCAGATTCATTAGGAATAGCTGTATAATCTAATAACAAAATACAGAGCTTGCAATTCAGTTGATAATCATGTGAAGGATTCACTTTTCCCAGATATGCATTACAATTTACATAACGCTTCACTCACATTATCTTGGATGACTTTCTTTGATTACCAGTAATAGCTCTGGATCAGAAGCAGGAAAATACAGCATGATGACATCAAACTATTGGGTCAATTTTGCAATGATTTTGCTTTGCTAGGAAGTCAAGTTCAATAAGAGGCTGCCATTTTCAAGGGCAACACTGTTTTGTGTTTTTTTTTACACACAGCAAGTCTTTCTAAATTTCTTTTTCTAACATGTATGTCAGTTTTCACTTCTGACTGGGATCAGAGGTTTTTTTTCCTGTACAGTAATTGACATATCTGGGAATATTTACTGACCCCTGAATTATGAATAACCTACCATTCTGAGTTGAACAGAATATTTTACTTGGAGAATAGATGAATATAATTTCCCTGTAGGAAATTATAAAGTATGATGAGTTTATTCCTATTTAGAATTCTACCTGAAAACAGATTGTCACTGAGACAAATAAAATGCTGTTGCTGCCCTGAAGGAAATTATTTCCATATTTTCTGAAAATAAAATTTATGAAATATGTGATGGCATCATGCAGTCACAGCAGATTGTTAGCACCTAGCAAAATACTGAGTAAGGTCAGATATGGTTAGTCTTTCCTTTTCCTGTGGTCATATATCTGTTTTGAAGAGATGTGTTTCTTCTTTCATTATATATGTATTTAATAGTCATGTAGTTGTGCGAGTGGCAATTTCCTCCAGTTTCAACTGTCTATCCAGAAAGTGTTAGTTCCTCAAGCAGAAGCAATTGAATGGATCTAATACTGGTTATTAAAATAATAACCCTTTAACCTGCATCAGAAGAAAATATGCCCAAGAGGAAAAAAATGTCTTAATATATTTGCATAATTAAAAAAAATCTCTGAAAAATATTCTAGCATGGATTTTTCCCCCTTTATTTCAAAACAACAGCTCAAATATTGACATCTTAGCTGAAATGAAGCTCTGAAGTTATTGGAAGCTTTGCTACCATTTCCTTGATATGGAATGTCTAGAAGACAGGATTTGGGATTAGTACCATGTATGCAGGCGAAGTGATTTTCTTACATAATATGAAACAATGCCTGAATCAGTGAAGTTATATTATAGCTCCAACCTACAATCTTTGAGAATCTTGGAGAGTTTGAGAATAAATAATTGAAATACTTTATCATTTCTATTTCAAGAGCAATGTGACGGTCTAGTTGTGAAGACACTCGCCTCTCACTCAGAAAATTAAAAGTTCGATCTTAGGTAGAGGCAGATGCTTCTCTCCGAGGGCACAAAGAAAAATTATCTGCTGTGAACTCTGAGTAGGTGTCAGAAAGGGCATCCAGTTAGTAAATACACAGCTTCATTCAGTCACCACAATTCTATCCGTAATAGGGATTATAGAATCATAAAAAGGGAAGTTATCCTTCCTATTTCAAGGCCATCAACATGCTTTGTTATTTTTGTCCTAGTGGACCTCACATCAATTCTTTCTTCAGAAGATGGCCGCCAATCTCACCACATACTATTTTCAGCTCCATCTATCCCAGTTCAAACTACAGTATGGTAAAGAGAAGTATGCGGGCCTCCAGATGTTTCTATGCATTGTCCTTGATACTGATATTCTGTTTATATCTCAGCTTTTTCTCAAATTCCCATGGAAACTTAAATTATTTTTGTAATATGTGATCAGCCGAGTGAAGATTAGTATACAACTGCTAAATCTACAAAAAAATAAAGTAATGGAAAACCAGAAATGTGTTAAGTAAACACATTTTAAGCAAAATACAACTTAATACAGAGGAAGTTCTCATTCTGTAAGAGAAGTTTGTCAGCAGGAAGCTTAACAAACTTAATTTCTTTTCCTTTTTGTTATAAATGTATTTCATTTTTAAACAAGAAGATAAAATCTATTAGAAACTAATATTTGAGGTAAAGAAAAGAAGGAAAGAATGAAGCAAAAAAATGAGGAAAAAAAGGGAAGGAAGGGAGGGAGGGAAGAAGAAAGGGAGGGAATAACTTCCAGTTTTCTTTTGCAATAGTTACAGGTATAAATTTAAATTAATCTCTTGTTCTAGCTTTCCATTGCTTTACAGATCTGCAAACGTGATAAAAACATGAATTGGTTATAAAATTACTTTTTCATCACTGTCACAACTTCAAATGATTGCTAAATAAAATAGTTGCTAAATAAAGATTACTTGTATATGGTAGGAGGTTCCAGTGAGAGGTATATTAACAGAGGAATATTTGGAATTTGGGAATTTTTAGGAAAAAGAATAAAATAAAAGTTTTTGCCTATAAAAATGCACCTATTCATTTGCTGAGAAGTACTGTTTTTTTAAGAGAGATGAATAGGTATGGAAAAAGGAGTTTGAAAGGGATAAGTCAAACAGTTTCCAAATATATTCTATCATACTATACTTCTTCGTTTGAACGGGATATTTAGGATTTATTTGCAGCAAAACATTAACACAAATGTGCTACCCTGCCCACCACCCCACCCTGAAAATGCTGGAAAAGAAACAAAGAAAGTTTCATCTCCAATCTGTGCTTTTTATCCTTTCTATATTTATTTGGATAGAAATTGCATTTCTTTAGTCTTTATGTATCTGCTTGACTAGCATCAAGTTGAGATCACGGGGTCAAGTGCATCCAGAATGTAAGCAGTAGTTTTAAGTGTCTGTTTAAGCACCAGAGCATTTAAAATGCACTCATCTTACAGATAAAGACTAGTACTGAAAGATTATCCTTGGAAATAACAACACAGTGACATTGTGCAATTGTTGTTATTGCTTTTGTTAGGCGAAATGGGGAAAGAGAGTTCTTGCCAGCAAGAAACAACTTTACATCTCCTTTGTGCCCCCTAGTTGTACTAATAATTGATGTTCATCGGGACTCTAATATATCACTGTAAGAAGGTTAAGTCCATAAATAAGCCGTAGAGGAAAAAAGCACCATGCTTTGATTAAGAATCACTAGTGTACGATATGGTGGAGCAAGACTCTCTTTTGAGTTTTATCAGACATCTTTGAGTGAAATCCTTTAAAAAACAAAGGAAGGAGGAAGAGGTGTTTTGCTCTTTGATCTGCCTCCGATTTTGAAGCTTTATAGTTACTTTTTCTCAAGTAAGATTTAAAAAAGAAAGGAGGCCAGTTCATCTCTTGTCCAGAAATACATGGAAGACAACGTGATCACTTAATGATATCCCCAGGGAATCTCAAGACATTTTGTGTAGTTGCCAAAGAAGGATATCTCTCACATTTTCCCTTCCAGGACATTTTCCAAGAATATGTACCATATTCTGCAGCTCTGAGGAACTCAAAGGAGGGTTTTCCATAGATGTTTGTTTAATAGCAGAAAGCTTTCAGATTAGGTGGGTGCTTGAGCGTATATAAATAAAAATAGAGATAGAATATTAATATATGTTAATGTAATTGCAAAAGATTTTATCAGCACAGTTTGGTGTGTTGATTGATATGTTGCTGAACACAAGGGCATATTGCCAAAATCTTCATGCTGTACTGTTGGGTCTTTCGATAACATACATGGAGAACATAAATCAGCAGGGTTTTTTGAGAATCTGTGGTAGTGGTAGTGTATTTCAGGCAAAAAGATTCAATCTACATAAATATGCATTGACCCTTATTTCTATTAATCCAAGATGTGTAGAACTCAAGTTGGATCCTATCAGAAAAGATGAAATGCTTTTCTTGAGTGGTTTAACAAAATGAGTGCATATCCCAGACTGGAGTCAATTATAATGAAGGCTGATTTCAGTGGTTCTGTTCCTAGCATTTCAATAACAGAAATCTAAGTAATACTCTCTTTTTTCCAGATACTTTATGGCTTAGAGTTAAACAGAGCCCATAAATTCAGAAAAAGGGAATGAAAACATTAAGTTTTAAAATAATGGATGGATAGGCAAATAATAGGTAGGTATTTAGGTGATCTCCTATCAATCTTTCTTAATACCATCTCCTTATTAATAATAAATGCTGCAATTTTTTCTGCAGAGAGATGCACCTAAGTCCATTTTCCTGGCGTTCCACAAGTGACAGCAAAACCACTTATATCTAGACCAGGTTTTAGTGATCTTATGGCTTATCAGTAATCAATCATCTATGGTATAAATGCTAATATCTCATGAATAAGTGTGCAAAGTCATTTAGTACAAAATACATAAATAGTTCTTATCATTTCAGAATAGCTGAAAAATCTTCTGTTTCATTTCCTTGTGAAATAAAACTAATGAAAAAAATGGTTATATAAAGGCAATTGCCCTGAAAAGTTCTGCACAAAATGTTAATTACTATCCTGTGAAAGAAAATATTGAGCGATCCTTTTGCCTCATATTTGCTATTGTACTGCATGTGATTCATTATACTTATGCATTAATTTATTTATTTGCTAAGTGAACATAATTAATTAATTAACCATGTAGAAATATAAAGAAAACAGGCATAGAAATACTTAAAATATTAGATTCAACTTGCCACATGTTTTTTATAATCTCTTACCTTGAATTATATTATATTTAATTATGTATATTATATTCTCAGGCTATGGATTATAATAATCAGAACATTTGGTTACTGCCACAAATATCCACTTGTTCTTACCCATTACAGACAGACTTCTGTTAGCAGACTGCTGGGAATAAACATAACAATTTAAATCAACTGTTTTCATTCTAAAAGGTTAAGCAGCATATTCAAGTGTTTAATGACTGATAATCAACAAATCAATGTACCCATGGAAGCTGGCAGCCTGCCTTGCCAAAATATAATATACTCTTTTTTTTAAAAAAAAAGTTATAACTGAAGCTTTAAAAGCAAATAGCTATTTGGTTTGGGGATTTCTGTACAAGAGTACCATCTGCTGGTCAAGAGCTTGGATGTTCAGAAAACATCAGGGTTTTTTTCTCCACACATAGCATGCTAATTTTGCATAATAATGATTTGTAGCTGAAGCCCAGTGGAACGGATTATTACAACATGCTGGTCCATAAAAAATTGTACACAAATATCCCTAGTGGTATCCACACAATGTTTTAGTCCAAGTTGGTTTGAAGTATTGTGAACTAACTCAACTGGGCATGTAATCCCAGTTTTTACTCAACCTTCCTTCCACCCTAACCTTCCTTTCATGCATCTCCAGATTGGCTACCACTTTCTTTTCGGTTATGAGAAAACTGGTTCTTCTCCCCCCCTGCCCGTCTGAAGAATTCCAGAGGTTCTTGTGCACAATCTATATCCGGATGTAGGCAAGTGATAGTGAGCATCTGAGATATATACAAAAAAATGAAATTTGTCTTGTGAGAAAACCACTTTTGCTCATAGTCAAGAAGTGGAAAAAAAACCTCTTGTCTGGATCTCAGACAGTCCCAAAGTCTAACTTAACCTAAAGCATGAGCTTTGGCAGCAAAATAAGTTACTAATACATGCTCATATTTAACTTACATTTAACTGAACTTAATTAATTGAATTGAATTTTAAACCTGTGAACGTTTAATCAAACTAAATTGGGTTTTCCTTTCATCTCAACCAAGTCTTTTTTGTGACTCCGACTGCTTTTTGTGTGTGTGGTGACCCTAACATACCAATCTCGGGCCCAACAGAGCCTCTGGCTAGAAAAGAACTTCATACTTCAGAGTTTAAAAAAAGACTGCTGCTACAGGAATTCATTGTCAGAGACAGGCAGCACGAAAAATATTCTTGTAAATTAAAATTGTCCAAAGCACAAGAGTTCTCTCTCTCTCTTTTTCAATAGTTGATTGCTTCCACCAGAATACACTATACAGCAGGTGTGCAACATAATAAGGACTCCTTGCTAACTTCAAAGGTGTCTCAGCAGAGAGGAAACAAAGCAGGGAACAAGAGTGTAAAAGAAGAACAAGGGAAAGGAAATTCATGGGGTGGGCAGAAAAGGGTGCATGGATATAACAAAGGGCAGTGTGGCTTATGTTTTGTGCCCTGTAGGTGTCATTTCCGAAGATCCGGGGGATTCATATTTCTGCCAACGCAATCAATGGGACGGCAACGTGTTAGATTTGGGATAAGAAATTAGGGTTGTTTATGCACATAAAAGGCATAGATATGTACAATACAGAAATAAGAATTTCTGAACACTTACATCTGTCCACCAATATTCATAGTGGGATGCACCAATGAAGCTGACTAGTTCAGTACAGCACGTCTCCTTAACTGAGATTAATACACAATAGGTTTGTAAATAGCTCATGTTCACACTCCATTTGAAGAAAGCAATTTAAAGATGGCATGTTGGGGGCAGGCTAGCATTCATATTTGGACCAAGGTATTTTGTTAATTGAAATGCATGATTACACTTTTTTTATTAGCAAGATGTGCATTTCTCACTTATCGCTCTTGACTCACACCAGAAGTTCCTCCACATTTGACACTTTCACACACATTTTCATTCTAGGGCAGGACACACAGAGAGTCTGATACAGTTGATGACCCTTAAGTATTGATTCAGGATTGTGTCCACAATATTTTTGCATAGAGATGCTCAAGAGCGATAATTGACATCCAGCCAATGTAAATGCCTCTGTTCAAAGGCAGAGTTGCTAGATTGGGAAGATGAAGCCATCCTTTCTGTAGTTATTGTTGCAGAACTACCGTGATCAATTACCATCAATAAGCAAATGGCAAGAGAAATGTTCATGCCTTTTCTGAGGAAAATGACGCAACACTCTTCCCACTTGGTTACGGCAAGAAGCCAGGTTCAAACTAGACAGTTCAAAGAATGATAAAAAAGCAGTCAGCAAACAAAGAAATATGAAAAGGCAGCAAAACAAACTTCATATATGAATCCTTTGAATGCTTTCCTAATATCAGTATTGTCATTTAAGAAAAGCCTGAACTCCGAGCCACCCAGACGCAGTGGGAGTTGGGCATGTTTGACAGATAAATAAATACAGGTCATCCTCAGGTTAGGACTTCTTGCTGAGCAACTGTTCAAAGTTATGATGGTGCAGAACAAGGGGACTTAAAATGGGAGTCCCACCCATTGCAGCATCTCCATTCACACAATTGGTGTTTAAACTCACAATTGAGGTAT
>JANHFO010008445.1:140175-150253 GCA_032468095.1 Pareas carinatus | reverse complement strand
ATCTTCTTCCTTTTTCTTTTCTTCTTTTCTTCTGCTCCTCTTCTTCCTTTCTCCTTTCTAACTTTGTTATTATCTTATCACCAGTCCCATTTTTATTTTAAATTCTACAGCTTTTTATCCATTCCCATGGAGTTCTAAAGTATCTGTAGAAAGTGATGCAGAGAAGAGAGAGGACATTGGGGATAAAACCTAGATAGCTGCAAGTCGTCACCTTCTCAGTTTTTATTTCCTCATTTCAAATGCCTGGTGGCCTTGAGGCAAGACTCCTACTTGTGGATCTTAATGCAAATGCTGGCTGAATTCACCCTAAGACTTCATGGATGGAAAGGTAAACTGCAAATTTGCAAGGTCCTTCAAGGAGGAAAGTGACAACTTGATCCTGATTTGAACAATGCTTTTGATAAAATATTTATTAATCAAATTATATAACCACACATCTCATCAAAGGTGACTCTGGGCAGTCAAAAAGAATCAATACATAAAAAACAATAAATAAAAACAAAGAAATGTACAATATAAAAACATCATTAATAAGTGAAAATACAGTCCACGGGAGAGGGAGGATTAAAATGTCCACTTCAACAATGGTGCCATCTGAGTAGTTCTCTGATACTTGGAGCTCAAGGCTATCAACATATCCAAAACCTGAGGGTTAGATCAAGACTTGAGGTTGATATACACTGCACCACCACCTAATTGTATAAGACCACTTTCAATTTATGAAACCTAAAAAAAGAACAAGACATTTATGACTGTTTAGTCTATTATATACTCTTTGGACTTCTACCCCCTTGGTTTACTCAGGCAAGCAAAGAGGGAATGGTTTGGAGAGTTCCAAAGGCCAGTAAGTATAATTTTTTTGTTTGATGGAGTAGAATCTCCAGATTATAAGGAAGTGGTCTGTCCATCTCTAAAGAAACCCTCCCTGGATCCAGAGATTTTCTTTGCTACCATCCTGTTCAAATTACCTCTTTTGCAGGCAAGGTACATATTGTATTATTGTGGAAACCACATTATTGATTGCCAATTAGCTATTGAATTTGTTCATTAGACTCCTGATATAATCCCCTAAACAGCTGGAGGCCAGAATACCTGACAGATGCTCATTAGCAAGACTGGCCTAATTATTGTCTCAGGATGTTTAGTTTATAAATTGTATTCTGGGGGTTGAGGTTTAACTCTCTGTGCACTGCCTTTGGCAAAATTGCCTGAGGAATTTCTTCTACATACAGCTTAAAAAACCCAGAGCACCATTTTTTCATTAGTTTTTTAAGAGGCCTCCTCAGTGGTGGCACCTCCATTCTGAAATGGTGTCATGCATTCTGAAAAATCATGAACACCTTTTAAAATAACTCAGATGGAAGACCCACCATTTCACCCAGACCTTCACAAGGATATTAAATAAGATTTGATATCATGCATTATATTTATCATTGGATAAATATTCAAGTTTGCACTCTTAGCTGGTACTTAGTTGTATTGTCTTTTTATACAACGTTTCTGCTTAGAATGATAGTATGGACAGGAGCAAAGTTTCATAAGTATTGTCCCTTATTTCCCTCTCTGTCCATTCATCAGAGCTTAGGACAGGAGCTTATAAGTATATAACTTATATATGTTTACATGTATTATGTTGTTGTGGAACCTGCAGTACCTTCATTCACATAGATCACATTACAGGTAGTTCTCCTTCAGTGACTGCCTCGTTCAGTGACTTGTTTGAAGTTACAATGTTGATGAGATGTAACTTTGTGATCAGTCCTCACATCTGCAACCTTCTCGAGTTTGTAAGCCAAAAGAAAACTGAAGTAAGATCCTAAGCACTGTCACAGTTTCACTTAGCGATCCTTTACTTGACAACTTAGTTGCTGGTGCCAAATGTTGTCACTAAACAAGGCTATCTATGTAGAGAACATGCTGAGCATTTCAGTTCAAATGGGCCCATGAAACAGAGTGAATGGAGACAACCTTAGGCTGCAGGATTGCATGTGGTCATTAAATTAATTCATGTTCCTTGGGACCCTTTTTGTATCATAAGCCTTTTTATTGGGGTGCATAGCTCCTAAAATATCTTAATTTGCCACTCCAGGCCAAGAACAGGTGACCATCCCTGGTCTAAGGGCCAGGTTTTCCATCCCTGATTTTATTTTACTCTGAACTGCATTGAAGTAAAGTAAAGATACTTTACTTTAAGTAAATAAATAAGCAGTTTAATAATTAGTTACTTGTCTATGAAAACATCCTCAAATGACTTACAATTATTTAAATAGTGCAGAACTGCCTAGGACAGTTACGTAAATGTAGCATTAAACAGAGAGGTTGAAAGAGTCCCTGTTCTATCAATTCAAGACAGTTGGCCTGAATGCTGAACCTCCTTATAGCCAAGGAATGCATTATTCAATAGAGGAAACATTGTCCAAGATTATTGCTGTTTTAACAACATTAATCTTATGTCTAAGCAAAAGTTAGGTTCAGCTCCAAGGTTTGTTTTAAAATAAATGGTAATAGACATGTGGTTGATCAATAAGCTATTATCTGACCCAGACTAGCAATCACTATAATAGTAGTAAATGAAAATGGTGCTTCCCTAAGACAGAAGGCGGAAGAAGGAGAGGCAGTAAAAAGGCTGAGGTCTGGCACTGAGAAAGAAATAACCATGGTTTATGAGCTCATAAACCACAGTATTTTGTATTAAATGGCTGAACGACTGACACTAAAGCATAAAGAGGATATGTCAGTACAATTAGATTTAGCTGTCTTTGTGAATTGTTAGTGTCCCTTCTGCAGCTCTCCCCTCACACAGAAATGATAAAATCATTCCTTTTTTCATTCAGCCTGGACCTCGAGAAATCAAATGTATCCTGTATTCCTAATATTTGGGAAGGTTTGGGAAGTGTTTTTTCTAAAGGTATTTATCAACTTACAGCCAGTTGCTTGCCGACTGTTCAAAATTATGATAGATCTCCCTGAGTGTGTGTGTGTGGTACTTACGACCCAGATTCGAACACATTTCGCATTTGGTGTGTTCATAGAATAAGTGACCAGGGTCAACATTATTGTTTTTGGGACACTTTATGCAAAAGCCTACCTAAGAAAAGAGAAGAGAATGACCAGCAGAAGGTCTGTCTGTGTCAGTGGTTTTCAGCCTTGGCAACATTAAGATGTGAAGACTTCAACTCCCAACATTCCCCAGCCAGCATGTTGAGGTTGAAAAACACTGGTTTATGTGATCACTAAGAATTGATGTTTATTCATTTATTTCTGAGCAGCCATGGGGGAAAAAAAAAGTTTTTGCACAACTTCATATTGTATGCTAATTTTTGTCCCCTTTCCTGGCAGTTCACATGGTCGCTTATGGACCCATCCCTGGCCTGGCTTGTATGTCTGTCTTGTACTTGAAACTTCTGTCTGGCTTCCCTATTGATTTTGCTTGTTGGAACTCAGCAGGAAGTTGTGAGGAGGTCTTTGCTTAATGACCCTTGGTTCTCACTTAATGACAGCCATAGGGACTTCTGGGATTGCTGTCACTAAGCAACAGAGCTATTTGATATTGTGCTTTACGGTCACACAAATTTGATAATTGCAACCAGCATTTCCATTCCTCTTAGTTAACTGCATTGTGAATGTATCAAATTGATTGAAACCTAAAGTAGCCTTTTCAATGAAAGAAATGGGCAGTTTTCTCAATGTTACATCTAAGTGTATGAGAATGCCATTGTCATAAGTGGAAACAGTTATTTCAGAAGGAATTGTTTGATTCCTTCTCCCTCTTCCCCCTTTTTTTCCTTTGCCTTTCCTCCTCCTCCTCCTCTTCCTTTTTCCACATAACTTTAATGGTGCATTTTGCTGTTGTTTGTTTCTCTTTATAGCCATCTATCTTTGCAAGAGGACCATGCAGAATAAAGCTAGACTGGAACTGGCAGATTATGAAGCAGTGGGTATACTGATTTTATAGTTCCAAAGTGGGATATCCTCAAAATTGAATGTCGTCTGATATTATATGGGCAGCATCATTGTCTAACAGGACTGCTATTAGATTATATTTACCCAGAAAATATAATGCAGATGGTAGGGGCAATATCAGGGGGAAAAACATGTTTTTCTTTTGACTTATACTTGAAGGGAGCAGATAAATGCTTTATTTATATGATGCCAAAGAGCTTAAGGCAATTTACATGGAAGTCTGCCCTTGATTTTATTCCTGCACAGCAATCCTTTAGGGAAAAATAAAAAACACTCAGTTCTATAGTTGAATCTGGACTTGAATTTGGATACAGTCCTTTACTGTAAGCAAGTGCCATGGCTTTTTACAGCCCCCAATATTTTTTTTAAGAGTCAGAGTTTTTTGTGGAATTTGACCCTCCTTAATTTCTGTTTATTCATTGCTCTTTAGAAATGGGGTCATTCAAGAAAAAAAAGGTCACTCTTATTTATCTATAAACAAGGCTCACTGAACAGTTTTTTAAAGGTACTCGGGATATTTTTCACATAGATAATTCCGGTCCTTTCAGTTTTCCACAAGATCTAGCGAAAATAATGTGCACTGTATGATTTTAAGCTTTCTTCATTGGAGTAAGCAGTGCTTTTTTTGTAATAAAAAAGTTGCCGGAACTCACATTTTCTTAATCTTTTAATTAAAAAAATTATACATTCAGTTCTTAAAATACATATAATTTATTTTTTCAAGGGGGAAAAGATGCTGGAACTGTGTTCCAGTGCATTCTATGACCAAAAAAAAAAATCACTGGGAGTAAGTAGACCTATAATACTTCTTCAGAGAACTGAAGCATTTTCAGAGATATATTTTCAATGCTACTTAAAATAAATTAAAAAAACTGTTCAATTGCTTCTTGCTAAAATGATAGGAATCAATTCTGCCCACCTTGCATTACATTAAAATGTATGTATATAATGCAATATCATTTTCATGAAGTGTAATTATACTGTAGACTACATTGAGTGGTAGTGTCACCTCCTGCCAATGCAAAAATTTGGAAATATTTGAAAAGAGGAAACGCATTAGTGGCCCCTATGTTTTTGGTGCACTAAGGCCTACTTGGGTTTAGCCAAAGCCAGTTGTGATTATATTAATTATATAACATATGAATCTATATATTGTATTGTATAAGTCTATTCAGCACATTCAGGTTATTATGTAGATTCAAAATATGGTTGTCATTTGCACTGGCACTTCTTTTAAGGTAGTCATCCACACTTCAAATATGTCTATATATTTGCGGCATAGGATATGTTTCTCCTATAGTGCATTGACTGTAAAGGTTGGGGATAGCATCGTTTTTGGTGACTGATTTGTCACGGCAAAAGGTTATTGCCCACGTTGGTGCTTTTCAGATGAGCTAGACCAAAAATCTCATTAGTTGGGAAAGATGGGTGTTGTAGGACACCAGTTTGGGGAAGGCTGAGATACTCTTGCTCTATTCCCAAATGGTGACTGCTGAATAAGATTCAGTGCCTCTAAACCAGGAGTGATGTTAGGAGCTCTGTTGTGAGGAGCTCCAGTTCAATCCCTGACCTCAATACTTGTTTGCTTCCAAATAAACTGTACTTAAATCAGTTCTGAACTTAATTGTAAAAGAGATTAAGATGGAAAACAACCAATAACACAGATGGCAATATCCATTAATCCCCAAACACCCTACAGAAAAGCTCCTTTTTAACTAATTTCCAGAAGAGTGCCTTAGAGGGAACTAATCTAGGTTCCAAAGGGAGCTTTTTCCATAGTACAAAAGGCATTATCAAGAAATCCTCCTGGCTTAATTCCATCACCTCAAGAAAATGGGCCACCACTCACAGTTTCTCCTGGGATAACATTTATTGGATGAATATTGGTTGGAGAAGGCAGTCCTGCATCTACTTCTGTTTGCCAGCAATAAGCTTTATAGGTTGAAATTTGCACTTTAAAATGCACCCAGAAATCTACTAGCAGTTAAACCTTGTAAAATATGTTTATGCTGATGTGCACCAACCAGTATGTGCTACTGAACAACTTGCAATTTCTGAAAAGTCTTGTAGAATGAATTGTTATCATCCAATGGAGTGCTGAGAAATGCATCACTGTATTCAAGTGTATCGTATATGGGTACAGTCATCACTGCTTCAACACCCTTCTGCTGTATGTAGGGCTACAAATGGCACATATGCTGAAGATACCTCTTGGCCATGATGTCCACCCATCCATCTAATAGTATTGTCAGTCCTGCAGGAACCCCATCATTGAACTTGTCTTTCGTAGTACTTCCATCCCCATACCAGAGGTGATAGAGAACATTGATGAACAAATAGAAATTGTTTAGGTTCAACTTTACTCTGCTTCATCATTCCTGCATTCCACATCCTCCAGGTATTAGGAACAACTTTAATAGACCTAAGGTAGAGATAAATAGCTGAATATTAGTTGCATATCAATGATAGCTCACCCCAGCATGATGGGCTATGGTTTTATTCATTTATTTATCAAATTTATATGCTGCTCATCTCGCAGTGCGAGGCAACACTGAGTAACTTACAACATAATAAAGCATAAGGAAATAAATACAATTAAAAACATAAACTAGATTAAAATGACAGGAGATTAAAACAAACTAAAAAACTATGAGTTTAGAGCAGAGAGATGGTGGTGGATGTTATATTAAAAGGGTTCCATGTAAATATCAAACAACAAGATTGGGAGCAATGTGGCAATACATAAGGGAATCACTATGAGGTTGAATTGTCCTCTTCCACAACCACTTACTGGAGCTGCTTACCAAGTAGGAAGGAAAAGCAGTAAAACAGTGCCTCCAGTTTCCAGTCTTCACAGCCATTCCAGAAGAGTACTATGATTGAAGATATGGCATCCAGGCAAAAGGATCAAGAGGGGTATCCTATGCCATTCATGCCCTGAAAAGTAATCAACCAATGCTACCTTAGATCCCATGTCTGGGTCTAAACCCTGGCTGAAAGACACACAGTGATCTGTTTCTTCTGGGAGACTCCAAACTGGAAAACCTTCACTTAAAAAAGGGGGAGGGATACTGAGTTAATTGTTGTCAAAAACAGTTACATTCATGGAGAGGCTTTAAAGGAGATGCTGCACTGCAGCTCCTTCAAGACTTCAGATATCAACTTCTTCTGAAGCAAGGCACTGTCAGCTTCATGAATTCAGCCTGACATACACCCTCCAGTCCCAATCAGAAGAGCCATGGGTTTAACTCATAGATGGCAGGGGTCATGCTAGAGAGCACCCTATCCATTTCATCACAGTTACAGGCCAAATGTATAACACTGCCAGACATTGGAGTCACTATATCAGACATCAATGTGGAATATTCAAATGAATTTGAGCATTTTTGATAACAAAATGGTTATAGTGGCCAGGCAGTCCTCATGCTATATGCATTAGTCATAGACTAATGGCCCAAAGATGAAGGTCTCCCTTCATCATTTCCAAATTATCTGTGACCTTCAAAGCAGTATTTCAGCCCTTAGAATTGAAATTATCAAGATTCTTCTGTTTTCCGATTACTACAATTTAAGAGCCCAAAAATAAAGGAAGATCACCCTGAGCATTAATATTCTTCACCTGTTTTCTCCTCTTGGGGTTGTGACAACATATCTTCATTTGGATTCTGAAAATGTATAAAAAGAGAAAACAATTCCCCGAGTGCTGAAAAATCTGTAGCTTTTTAACTCGCCTAGTGCCTGTTAAATGCAGTGATGACTGATGCTTACACAGCTTGACATGCATAGAGGTTTACATTTACATTCCTTCCCACAATCTGGGCAGAATTGCCAGTTGTCTTGAAATCAGCCAACCATGTATATGGACAGTTTTGCACACCACATTATAATTTCCTGAGTGTTTTTATTCTTGCACTCGTCGACCACCATTATTTCCACATCATCAGCTATTGAATTATATGCAACTATAATCATGAAAGTTCTTGACAAATCAACAAAAGGCTTATTCAGCATCCACAGTCACATTGTGTTATATCCGCAGAGGAGGTATAGCACTAAATTCAGTTCTCTTGCAAATATTAAGAGTCAGACTCAGTAATTAACACCAGCTAATTAATCTTTTCTTCACACCTACCCCAAACTGAGTACTCACATAATGAAGAACTATATCTGTACTGGTCTGTGTAAGTGCAGAGATGAATTTTGCTGTGGTTGCTTTAAGAACACAAAATGCTACTTTTAAAAACATACGTTCTTATGGATGGATGGAACTGGTTTTGCTTCTATCTGTGCCACACCCTTTCTCACTCATGTGTTAACTTTTACTTAACATTTTTAATATAAATTCATTGCATCTCCATGTGAGTCATCTCAAAAGTATGGCTTCTGTTATGCAGTAGGCAGTGGATTGCACATTTCAATACTTAAAGTCTTGTGGGGAATTGTACTAGCCTAAATTTTTTGTGCCAATAATTCAAAGCATTCAGTTTATACACTTTGCACATAATGGATTTGTATCTTGAACAGTAAATTCAATATTTTGCTATCCCACTGTGATACCTGAATCTATTATTTTTACTCACCCCAGTCAACATATCACATTAGATAAGAGACGTCTGTTAAATGATTGTGCTTTATCTTTATTGCCATGGTTTACGTCATTGCAACAGCAGAGTGTAGTGGCCTTCCCCAACCTGGGCCCCTCCAAATGTTTTATGACTATATTTCAGAAAGGCAGCAAGTACGAAAATGCTAATGTTTAGAAAAACAGTGGAAAAAAATGTACACATAATGATTGTGCATCATAGAAACAAAGTTTGACACTTTTCAGAAAGCACAAATCAGTTAGAAATTATGCATATTTAAAAGACCACCGAAGTTACTAAGGGCTTACTGGAATTTTCCCCATGAAATCAATAAGACAATAGAGGAATGTTATGCCATTTTCATTATATATAATAATGCATGGAGATCACCGTAAATATCATAGGAGTTATCTATATTGAAAAAAACCCTAAAAGAATAAAACTGATTCAAGGTTCAAAAAAAATCAAGAAATGTACGAACACAAAGTGTATATTCCATTGATTCGTTGTCTTGTATTCAGTGCAAATTCTCTTCTTGGCATTTTCCCCATTTCTTTCATTTTCAGGTTAATATGATCTAGATAATAATCAGATTTCCTAATGATGATTCTTCTGGTTGTTAGTTCCTTTTACTATTGTTGTTGTTTTATTGTTGTTGCTGTTGTTGTTGTTTTTCTTTCCTCTTAGGAAAACTTAGCAAGACTTCAGAGAGCTTTTGCCAGAAAGTGGGAATTCATCTTTATGCAAGCTGAAGCACAAGTCAAGTAGGTGTTTGCCGTAAAACAGGTCAAATAATTGAGAATTGTGGTGATACATAATGCATGATAGTGATGAAATGTACTATTTCAAGCTTATACTTTAAGGTTAATCTGCCCTCCCACTGCTGAATGTATTTCTGTAGTTTACACTCCATTTGGTATTAGAAAAGTTTTAAATTCTTTGTCACCCAGGCAGCCTCATTCATAATCCCCACTCCTTCCATCCTCTTATGGTGAGAATTCTTTGAGAAGACACAGCTGCGCCTTTTTTGTTGTTGTTGTTGAGTGTATGTTATTTATTCATGGAGTAAGTATTACATGCCATATGAAACCACAGTTCTCATTTGGTACCATCGATAGTTCCTTATATGCTTGTATCCTTCTCACCCTTTTCTTTATTTTCCTCTTCTTCTATCTTTTCCCTTGTCTTCCTTTTCCTATCTTTCTCCTCGTCCTTCCTCCCTTATCTACCTTCTTCCTCTTGTATCCTTCTTTCCTTTCCTCTTTCCCTCTTCCCCTTCCTCTTTTCTTTCTCATCTCTTCTCTTTCATCCTTCCCTCTCCTGTCCTACTGCTTTCCTACTTCCCTTTCCTCCTTCTTTTGTGTCATCCACCTCTCAACTTCTCTCTCATTTCTCCCTTCCCTCTATTTCCTTTCTTCCCTTACTTCTTCTCATTCTTCCTCTTCTCTCCCTTTCCTACTTCCCTTTTCTCCTTCCTCTTTCTCATCCTCCTCTCAACATACCCCTCTTCCCTTCTTTTCACTTACTTATCT
>JANHFO010008445.1:116625-134907 GCA_032468095.1 Pareas carinatus | reverse complement strand
TAAAATGGAAATTCTCTGATCATTATTTTACAAATGTATGTACCTTTTAAAAAAATTCATATTAGTGGGCCTCGAGATTTCAAATTATGAATTTGGTGGTCCTCGAGGTCCAAAAGGTTGGCAACCACTGTTCTATACTACTACATTTTGCCGAAGTTCACCCAATGACAACATACTGTTTGCCCTGCAGATAGAAAATAGATGCACCCACTCTTCCATTGGACTGAACCTCTATGAAAGCTAATTTGTGCTGGATTAGCCTGCTGTGATTTTTAAATGAACTCCCAAATGTTAGATTAAAAATGCAATTCTAATTGCACCACAAGTCAGAGTTTGAAATCATTGGTCTGTAGAAAATGAAAGGCAGTATAAACATGAAACAAAATTAATATTTATGTGGGTTTTTCCTAGCCGGGCTGTGTGAATACAACAGAGATGGACATCAGAAAGTGTCGGCGTATGAAGAATCCACAGAGGGTCAAAAAGGCAAGCCTCTTCTTCTCCAAAGAACCTGTAAAACATGCTAGATGAGACTTTCAGATTTTTATGGGATACGTTTAGTGCTGATCTATATCAAGACATTGATACCAGTCTAATGAATGAATTAACCTTCAGTTCAGGCAAATATTTCTGTAAAGTTTGTTTATAGATCTTTATGGACTGGACTTTATTTTTTGATGTTATACAAAGGCCTTTGAGATAAACCTAATGTCCTTATGTATCCTTCATTACATCTAGAAAAAATGAACAATTGTACTTAGTTCAAATATTGTGTATAGTATCCATTTCAAATGTCAATTTTCAACTTTTATAATCATAGTAATAGAAGTTGGTAAAGTAAAAAGTTGAGACTGTAATTTCATTCTGTATTTTACTGTGCTGAAAAATGTTGAAGTTCTACCACCTGCTAAAGTTTCTGTTCAAATATACACACGCATGTAGCTTTTCTTAGCAGAAAATAATGGATATATAGTATATTCATGATGACAGTCTGAAGCTCTGTTGGTCATCCAGTCCCATGCTAGTCAATAGGATATAAAGACTTTAGTTAGAGCAACCAGTTTAGATTACACAGATCATGAAGTATCAACAAAATCATGTTAATCATGAAGTAGCAACAAAAATTAGAATTTTCAGTCAGATGTTTGCCGTTCCAATTGACTAACCCTTAAATTGTCCATTTTTAACAGCACGAGTTTTACCTGCTGCTGTTCACCATCCAAGCTAGGTGCTTCATCATGTGGAGATTCAGATTCCACCAACACTCTATCATATTAAAGAGAAGAAAGAGACAAATATTTCTCTTTTCTTCTTCTTTTTCATTGGTGGTAGAAGCTGGAGACCATTAAAGAAAAGGTAGACATACAAAGTAAGAAGAGATGGGGGTTATCAGCCTAAAACGTCTACAAGATTTCCCTCCAGTAATTACTTAACAGAATAAATGATTGAAAAGGCAAAAGAAAGAAGTCCTTGCAGATTTTACTCTGGTAATTGTTGCTGTTGTAATAAGAGGTGGTGCTCATCTTCGTTTCCACAGTCATGTGGCCAGCATGAGGTCACCGCATGCTTTCAAACTGCTAGGTGGGCAGGAGCTGAGACAAGAATGAGACCTCACCCCATTACACGATGCTTGGGTCTCGAACCTGGGATGTTGGCTGAAGAGCCGACAAGCCAAGTGTCTTAACAACTGAGCCATCGTGCCACTCCATAAATGATTAAAAGCAGAATAAAATGCAAAGAACTGCAGACATTTCTGCTAATAAATTTGGATACCCTTTAAGATGAGTTGTACTCAGGCTACTAGTCTTTTGAGTGTAACATTCACCCAAGATTCTGCTGTCCTTATTTTCTTTCCTATTCAATTACATATCAATGTAATTGTCGATCAGAGTTTGCTGTCCTGGATTAGCAAGATGGGCATTGCACAGGATTTTCAGATCCATGTTTTATAACGTTATTTCCTCCTTCATCTTCCAGCCATTCTTTGATTAGAGAATATACGTATGTTGTTCACCTTCCATTTGAATTAATGTGATCATTAGCCATTTAAGAATGCGCAACCTCTCACTCCTGTTGGTTACTCTTATCTACCAAATTATTCTCAAATATTTTTTTTGAAATAATTTTTTATTTTTATGTTAACACATCAATACTCCATACTAATCGAAAAGAGGTCTTACAAGGGAAATGAGAGTCAATTTTTACAAATTTTGCAATCAGTCTATATCACATTAACAATTTGTATAGATCTCATATCTTTCATTTACATTACATTATCATACTTTATATGTTCATAATTTATAAATTTAAATTTTCTATCTCATACTTTCCTTTGCCTTAATTTAAATTTTGAAATCATTTATCAATTTTTCCAAATATTCCTATACCCTTTCTGGTTGTTTTTCTTTCTTCTCTCTCACCTTTTCCTTTTCCTCTCTTCCTTCTTTCTTAAATCTTCCTTTCCTTTTTTTCCTCTTCTTTCTTCTTCCTTCCTTCCTTCCTCTTCAACCTTTCTATTCTTCTTTTACAACCAATCCTAATCTAATATTATATTTTTTCAAATTTTTTCTCTCTTATTACAATACATTTTGTAGGGAATACCCAAAAAATTTTTTTCAAAAGAGAGGGAAATGAGAGAATTAATTTTAGAGATTTTGCAGTTAATGTATATCACACTAACAATTCTTTTAAATCCCATTTGTGTCTTTCATTTGCATTTTGCAAATTTTCTTATGATATTTTTCAAGGAATATTATCAACTCCATAATTCATAAATTCAAAATTTTCTACCTCGTACTTTTCCTTTACCCAAATTTAAATGTAATCGCTTACTAGATTATTCTCAACTTTTTATTGCAGTCAGTTTATGGAGTTACAGAAGATAGCCAGTCCCAGAGTCCTGCCCATGTACCTTCCCAACCAATTCGCAAAACAACGAAAGATGACGTCCGAAAGCAGGCAAGCTTTGAAATTCTTTCATTTGCATTTGAGAAATTGACTGTTATTTTTTTTAAAAAAAACAATGCTTTTGGTAGTTGTGGGACATAGTCTTGAGTAAACAGGATATTAGAAATTTGTTCCTTCCAATAATTACAGTTATGAGGGAAGAGTTTAACTAGTGAACCATTTCCTTAATGGTTAGAAAGATGGACATTGATAACATAAAGAAGCGAAGAAGAAGAAAATATTTGGAGAAAATGACCTCCAAATATAGAGCAGAATACCTGGGTACATTGGATTTCAATGTATTGTGATACAAATCATGTAAACCGTCAAATAATATCAGTGGCATAACTACACAACTAGGCAGCTGCATATAGTTGTTTCTTCAAGAGCTGTTTTCGTTTCTTTTCTTCAGATATCATTTCTGAAGGTTCAGATAGACAGGCATTGTTTAAAAATGTCTAAAGTAGCAGAAAGGTAAGCACTACAATTTATGTTATTATCACTGTTGTTTGCTATTTTTTTCTTCCAATATTTGCAAAAGCATGTTTTCAGACCTCAGGAATTAGTTATCGATGTATAGATGCTTTCTCTCACTAATATATGCTGGCTTAACGGACTGTTTCAACAGTTTGATCCTAGTTTGCAAGCATGTTTTAAAGTGTCTGCTCAAACCACAATTTTCTACTTCTTGTCCACTATATTCCATTATAGGAGGTGTCTATATTGTTTCAAAACAACCATATAAATCAGGACAGCTCAGTTCTTAGGTTCTCAAATAAAATTACCAGTGTCCCTTATTGCCTTCTTGAGATCTAAGATTAATGAAAAGCTTCTACAAATAACAAAAATGCAATTTAGAATGACAATCTGAGGTTGTTTTCATACTTCACGCACACACAACCCACACAGCTCAACAGACTTTTCCATCATCTTGAAATTATCTGCCCATTAAAGCTATGCTTTGATGAGAGAAAAATCAAGATAAAATGAAAGCCAGCAATGCTTGAAGACAAAATTGAGTTGGATGGAACACCAAATTATTGTTTACTGTCATGTGCATCAGAGCATTAGACTGGTTAAACTGGTTGACCCTCCCTTCCCCACACTCTCTCTTGTGGATGCAAAAATACCTGACAGAAATATCTACTTTGAACCAATAAAACAGAATTCTCTTTGGAGCTCCATTTCTTCTAAGCAATGATTTTTAAAAACGTGACCTCAGCCATAAACCTGGCATATTTGTTTTATTTGTCTGCCAATCACATAATCTTATCCTAGCTGTACTACTTATGTATGTACGGCATCCCTTGAATTGTTAGGTAAGTCTTTATGTATAGATAGCTTGAATTGGAACAACCTCTAGTGACTGTTATGCAAAATGCATGTTGAACTGTTCCGAGTTCATTTCGCTAAGCTGTAAATATAGCTAAATCTACATTTCAGCATGTCAATATTGATATAATGTGGGCCTACTTTCCTGTGGTGTACTTTATTAATTCTGATAAACAGAAGATCAACATAAACTAATTATTTCCATGAACTGGCAGTTGGAGCTCTGCGAAATGAACTAGGGATCTCAAGAGTGCAAGTTTCTGCATTTATTCACTTACAACAATTGGATATGCACAATTAAGAAAACAAATGTGATTGCTGGCCTTTTGCCATAGTAAGAATCCATTCATTCAAACACTAAATGTGAAAATGTGATAGAAGAACAAAGAAAGGCGTGCACAAGCAAAAACAAATGACACCACACCACAACCAAATGAATTAATAAAACCAGCAAGAAGGAAACTTTAGTGTAGCAAAGCTAAACCAACACGAATTCTGTTCTTTAAAGAGTCTTCAAACGTCTGTTGGATTCAAAATGTTCTCGCCTGACACTGGAAAAAAACCACACAAATCATTGAAAGACCATTTGCATTGTTCTTGCCATTATTTTTAATTTCCTGAAGCACTTACCGTTGCATTGGAAAACATTCCATCCCCAGTGGCATTTTTCTTGACAATTCTATGATCTTCGCAGACCGATGTTGCCTTCATTCCTTTTTCTTTCCCATTTTCCCCGTTGCTTCATTTGCTGTATATCCCAAAGTAAAAACTTTCCCCTATGTTGACTCCTAATCTATAATGGTCATGAAATGCAGCTAATGAAATGAGATCAGGCAGTGTGGGCCAGAAGACCCTGAGGCTGGATTGCTAGAACTTCTGCCAGCTATGAAACATGTTGATTCTGCTGCCTGGTGATCTAATATCATCTTTTCCATGACTTTTTCAAGAGAAAACAACTTCTCACAAGCAGCCCTGGGTTTTTTTTAAAATTGTCATCATCATCATCATCTTCTTCATCATCATTATATATCATCATCCGATATATAGAGATACATTTAAAAATGTTCACAGTGTGCTTGTTTTTCTTTTTCATGTTACAGTTTAATTGCTTATTCAGAGCAGTACACTGATTACGATCCCTTTATAACCCCTGCGGAACCCTCCAATCCCTGGATAAATGATGACACTGTGTTTTGGGACTTAGAAACAAGGTAAAACAAAACCTACCTTCTAAAGAGAACTTCATTCTGTTCTGTATTAAGAAGCAAAGATTACCAGATGTGTGTGGCAAAAAGTCAGATGTGCACTAGATGGCATCAAGAAGTCAAAATGTTCTATAGGAAGCAATATCTGGTAACCTTACACAAGATCCCTTTGAGATAACAATAGCAAGTTACTGTACATTAGAAGACTAGACATGACCATTTGACCCCACCCTTGCTAGAACACTCTTCCCCCCTCATTCCCATTTCATCATGCTCTTATAACATTTATTGCCATTTTATTCTGAACATTTCAAAGAATGGTAAGGCATGCCAATATCTATTTGCACAAAATGCTTTTTTGGCACGAAATAAGCCCTATGATTCTTACAGCTTGCCTTGTCTTATGAGCTGTGGTTATAGAGAAGTGCTTTAAAAACAAGCTGTAACTTTGGTTTATCTTAGATTAGCTAGCTTGGGTATCTTCTGAATTAATAAACAGTCAATGCTTAAACAACTATTGGTAAACAGTGCAGGGAAGAAAAGTATGTGCTATTGTTCCTCTAGAAGATAGTGATGCTTTATTTTGAAAGCAACGGTTGACCAGAAAGTAAATCTGTTGGAATACCAACCGAAATTATGACTAAAAAGTTCTAACTGGCTGTGCTCTGTCATCTGTGAATGTTTGATGTTAAACCACTTTAACTGTAGTTAACATTGTCATGTTTAGAATGTTATGTGAAGGTGATTTATATAAGATTGAATCTAGAGATCTAGAGGACATGTTCAAGGTGCAGGATGCTCCCACGGCAAGAAAGTTTAATGTAGTTCCACTCCCCCAGACCCTGAGAAGTCAGTAAAAGTTATTTCCCCACTTCCACGAGGAAGAACTACCACCGATTAAAGACTCTACAATCCTTGGAACAGCAATTCTATATTCATGTAATATTGCATAGTATATTTATGACATTTAATATCCACCTTTTATTCATAGGTCCTACCTAGTCCATGTGTGTCTCTTTCCAGTCATTCTAAAAGGAAAACATATCATCTGTTTTCATCCATACAGATTCCTTTGCTTTCAGAAATCAAACAGGTGTTTGCAAGCATTTTTCTCCAGTTTCTTTCATTAATTTATTGCTGCAGGCAGTTTTCAGTTTGAACCATTCCAAATGAATATTTGAAGATTTGGGAAGGAAAACTATGTTGATCGTCGCCATGGTTTCCTCTCTGTCCTTTTTCTTAGCAAAGAGCCTTCCCAGCATCGGGTCAAGAGATGGGGCTTCTCTATAGATGAAGTATTGAAAGATCCTGTAGGGCGCGACCAGTTTCTTCGATTTTTGGAATCAGAATTCAGTTCCGAAAACCTCAGGTAAGAAGCTGGAGATACAGCAGTCTAGTGATTGGAAGCTTCACACAAGGGAAGCATATGCTGGCCTCAGAAATACAGATTGAAGGGAGAACACAGGGGGCGGGGGTTCACAAGGAACCTTGGTCTATAGATTGTTTAATTAGTTTAATTTATATCCCACTTTTATATCCCACCATTAGATTAGTTGACTGAGTGCCATCAAATCAGACTTGACTGAGAGCAGCTATCCAGAACACTCTCACCCTCTCCTTGTCTGTAAAAGTTGCAAGGGACCGATCTATCCACCAGTTCCTTGGTCCTTGCTGTGGCCTGCTTTTGAGGAGCTATCTTCAGTTTACCCTATCTACCCTAGAACTCTCCAGTTGCTAAAAGATTTCTGTAGATATTCACAAGATGTAGTGTTTCATGTAAAAACCTGATATGTTTTTTTACAATTTCAATCATTTCTCCATTGTGTGTTAGTATTTTCTCCTGATAAACTGGGCACCACATTCAAATTTCAGCTCGTTCACCTGAATCTTCTCTTTGCTGGCCATTGCCAGCAAAAGCGTTGGATGGTGCCAACCTCTTCCAGGTATCAGGAAACACGGACAAAAGAATTTAGAAGGCTAACATCTGATCGTGCCTTTTCAGCAAATAATTTGCAGAAGGAATGTTGATTACTTGCTCTCATCAAGAAAGCACAATTGACATCTATAACGGACGTCTAAAATTGGAATCCAATCTAAGGTTTTCTTTAAACCTGGTTGAAATGCATGCAGCTTGTGTGCAAAGATCTGATCTGGGTTGTGACCAGAGGAAGAAACAGTGGAATTTTGTATACTCACTATCTGTATGAACACAACATGTTAACCAAGTCAGTTACAAACCCAGTGACTGCATGAGTAGTGGTGGTTAGAATGCAATATTGCAGGTTAAATCACTGCCCACTGCCAGCAGTTTGATTTCCACTGGATCAAAGTTGACTCAGCTTTCCTTCCTTCTGAAGTCGGTAAAATGAGGACCCAGATTATTGGGAACAATATGCTGACTCTGTAAACTGCTTAGAGAGGACTGTAAAGCAGTGGCCCTCAACGTTTTGGGCACCAGGGACCGATTCCACGAAGAAAGGTTTTTTGCCGTGGACCGGAGAGGGTGTGGTTTTGTGTGCTGCATGCATCCTGCGGATGGGGCTCGGCTGGTTTCCATGGCCCAGTTGTTGGCATGCTGCAGCCCAGTGCCAGTCCACGGATCAGGGATTGGGGACCCCTGTTGTAAAGCACTATGAAGCAGTATACATATAAGACTAAGTGCTATTGCTATTTATACAACATACTGAACTTGCTTAACATTAGCATTCGTTAGATCTTTGGTAGCTTGGGGTTTTGTATCGGGGATACCCAATTCCCTGTCCATAGACTGGCACCGGTTCACGGCATGGCAGCAACCGGGCCGTGCAAACAAGTGAAGCCCTGTGCAGGCAAAACCGTGTCCTCTGTAGTCCACGGAAAAGCCTTTCTCCATGGAACCGGTCCCTTGTGCCTAAAATATTGGAAGCCACTGTGCTATATGAATGGAGAATATTCAATGAGGGATAGACCTGGAAATAGGGCATTTCAACGACCATATTAATTTGTGCAAGCATAGACTCTGAATCAAATTCGGCCCAGGCCGTTCCTCTACTGATTTCCCTGCAGGACCTTCTTTATTATTGTCAGCATTAGACCACAAGAGACCTGACAACTCAACTCTCTTATTTAGCCCAGGCAGATGTTCTGAAAGTATCTGCAGTGGCTGAATATACCCTCTCTCTTTTTTGGTAATAATTTTTTTTTCATTTTTATGCAAAAAACAAAAATGGCTTACATATTTCAATCAACATCAACCAACTGGTCACATTTCAACCTTCTTTTATCAGTGTTTATCAAATTTATTAAAACCATTTCCCACCTACTCCTTTCATCTCTTTAAGCATCTATCCAGTTTTTTAAGTCCATTTCCAAAAACTTCCAAATATTTTCTTATTTTATAAAACAATCTAAATTCATTAGTACATGGTTTGCAAATTAACAATTTAACAATTTTAAACATCGTAACCATTTAACTAATATCATATTTATATTATTATCCTTCAGTGTTCTCCATTTTGCCTCCTTTCCATATTAATCTTTTCATTATACTCATGGTCATTCAAACTCCAATTCCTGATATTTATAAGTTTCTAGAGTCAAAGAGCTAACCTCATATAGGTTTTTTTCTCCTATCCATATTTCCAAGTTATCTTCCATATTTAAATCTGTTTTAAACATCTTAGTTCTTTGGATAATTCCCAATCTTAAAATCTTATAATGATATCTTACTAAAATTAATACATATTAACACACTTATCAATTCCATATCTCTACTATGTCAATTTTCCATTAACACTTAAATCCCTTTTTAACCGTTAAATATCTCAATTCAATTTTAGGCATCCCCTTGTCTTATAATCTTACAGAACAATTTTTAATTATATCAATATTCACTTAAATTCAGCCAATTTTGGCTGAATATATCCTGTGGATCCTCCAAACTTCTGTTAGGGACCCAGGAAGCTTAATACATCTGACCCTGAGTCCATTTAACTCAAATTGGCCAGCGCTGTCTAGCTGCAGCTCAGCAAGAGCCTGCCTGGAGATGTGTTGCAATTGAACTGGGATTGTTTCCATGCAAACGTCATGTTTGGTCCTTAAGCCGTAGCTTGGCAGGCCACCTGTGTGTGGCATATAGATAGTCCTCGACTTACGACCACAATTGAGCCCAAACTTTCTGTCGCTAAGTGAGTTTTGCCCTATTTTAGGACCTTTCTTGCCACAGTGATTAAATTGTTAAATTAGTCACGCGGTTGTTAAGTGAATCAGGCTCCCCCCATTGACTTTGCTTGTCAGAAGGTCTCAAAAAGGGATCACGGGACCCCGGGGCACTGCAACCATCGTAAATATGAGTCCGTTGCCAAGTGTCTGAATTTTGATCATGCGACCACGGGGATGCTGCAGTGGTGGCAAGTGTGAAAAACGGCCCTAAGTCACTTTTTTCAGTGCCGTTGTAACTTTGAACAGTCACTAAATGAACTGTTGTAATTGGGACTAAACTAAAAGTCATCTCCTTAGGTTCTTTCTATCGTTCTGCCTCATATTTCTCTCTTATTTACCGCTTTAGTTTAATTTTAACTTTTAGCAACAGCAATAAGAGGAATGCTTTTTTCAAGCCTCCATATCCGTGTGGCGAAAGTGAGGGCGCCATTTTCTAAACAAATAAACTGAGGCCTGAAGTAACAAAATTAGCTATTGTTAAAGTCAAGAATCAAATTCTATGAGAGATTAATTTCCATGGGTCCAGGTGGAACAAAAACAAATATCATCAATGAATATTAAGCACAGGAGGGCTTCAGGTTAAGTGTTGGTTCAGATCAATCATGACGTTATCGGCATATGTTTGAAGATGAGGCATTTTATGTAATGTTGTCTTCAAAACAAGTTTAAATTAATTATCTAATTCCTCCTTGCTCTTAAGGGGGAGTAAACACCAATTGTAAATTTCCCTTCCTTTTTTCCAAAATGGAAGGTGCAGAAGAGTTGGGAAATTTTCAAGAAGCTCTTTCATTTTGCTCTTTAACCCTTCTCTCTATTCCTTTTCAAAAGGACAAGGATACGGGGCCTCCCATTTATTAATTAAAGCACATAATCGCAGCCATAAAACGACCCAGAATTTGCTACCCCTGCACTGGTGGATCAAGAAATCTTGGCATCAGCAGCACTTGAAGAATTAAAAGATATACATTACTGAGTTAAGGGCAGATGGGTAAACAGCAGCAGCATTAGTGAACAAAGTCCTAAGCTTCCGGAGACAATAAGGCAGTAAGCGCAAGAGGGGAGCAATTATGGAAGTACAGTTTCAGGAGGCCAGAGATGGCCTCATCAACATTCTGCAGCCGGGAGGACCAAGTACCGTTTTTTGAACTTTCTGAATCCTGTGGGAAAGATAAGCTATTTCAGTATTTTGCCTATAGCAACGAAATGCCCAAGGTCAATCCCGAGGGGAACCGTCACCATCTGTCTCTGGAATTCTATCCTCTTTTGTATACCACAAAAATCTATAGGATGCCACAATTATTAAAATTCTCCTTCTCTTCTCTTAATCTAGGAAGGATGAAAAATTTGACAATCTTGAAGCTAAGCAGAGGAACATTTGGGAATTAAAAAGGGGACTTTAAGACCTAGCAATAAAAAAAGACGTTCACTTAAATAGAAGACTGGAATATAAGGGATGGACTGGTAGTTTTATTTCTTCAAACAATTTTCCTTAACTTAAAACAGATTGGTGCTTGTATTATTTTTTATTCTAACCACTAATTATATTCCAAAAACATTACAATGTTGTAAGCATAATAAAAGCAAAGCTACAGATATAGATATTCACAGATAGTATAGGTTTTCATTAAATTTTCTTAAATTCCTTCTACTCACAAAACTTGTTTGCCTTTTTCTTATATATCAGTCTTTTCTTTCTCTTCTTGTCCCATCATTTAATTTCTGGAATGTGCCATTCCACTGCAGTATACATTTTATCAAATGTTCAAAATATTTGGTGACCTAACTCAGGGGTTCCCAACCACCAGTCCGTGGACCAGCACCGGTCCGCGGCATGCCAGCAACTGGTCCGTGCAAGCAAACCAAGTTCTATTCATGGGATGCAGGCAGCACACAAAACCACACCCCCTCCGGTCCACGGAAAGACCTTTCTCCATGGAACCAGCTGGTGGACAAAAGGTTGGGGGCCACTAGTCTAACTGATATTCCAACTTTCTCAACAATAGCTATTAGAAGAAAGGGGGAGAAGCCATTTTGCTGGGATGCTTAGGGAAGACAGTATATCAAACAAGTCACCACTGTTTTTGAGCTTCTTAATACGTCTCTGAATAGTGCTGTTAAAAGAGGAGATAAATGGAAGCATGTACTTATGTCCATATATTCTTCAAGTTTATTCTTTCTTCAAAAAAAATGTACCATAAGGTGGGATGGCTGTGTCTTTTCAATTTCTATACCGAAGCAAAAGATTGTTTTGTCTTCTCTTCGTATAATAGAAAGACTAGTAAATATTGTTCTATATTCTCAAGGATTAGTACTATGTTTGAAAACAGAGCTACTATTTATCTGTTTCATAATATGTTCTTATTTCTTTTATGTTTTTCTTTGCTTTGGATTTTTTTTGCTTTCTTTTTCTGTAAATTCTAGCAATAACAATACTTTCAAAAAGGAAATTATTTTTAGTGATACAGATTATGGGTTGCAAGTAAAATAAATCCATCATAAAGAACTCAATATACAACTCGAACATTTTGTGAAAGGTTTACCACAAAAAACATTAAGAAGTTCAGAAAGTAATTGGAATTTGTTGATGAAAATGATTCTCTAATGAAAGCTAATAAGCTAGAAATAGCCATTCGAGACTCTTCTTTGTTCGCTTGTAAAACTTTGCAGTCGATAATATTCAAATATAATAGATAAAATCCATAGTTTCCTAAAAGAATTATTCTCTCTGTCCATGCACAAAATTTTCAGCAGGGCAGCATAACTAGATACTATACAGATTGGCTTCTCTCAATAGATTGTGCTTCAGATGTGTTGGAACACAGTCCCTATCATCCACAGTCATTATGTGATGGGTAATGTATTCCAAATGAATGAGAAGAATGGGATTTATTTATCCAAGAATAAATAAATCAGACAAACATTGTTGCTGTCAGATTCCTGCAGTCTGACGTCTTAGATTATAGACAGTATGGAACATGCACTTATTTGTGTGTTTGATAATCAAGTTATAAATACGTTGGTGAGCAGGTGGAAGGATCAAGGAGTTGGAAAAGCATTCAAAAGTCTTTGGGTTCTTCACCACTAGAGGGTGCACATGCTCCATAGGGACCAAATGAAAGTGAAAACCGCATGATACTGAATGGTGATATCCCAAGGACTTCATGCGAAACAAAACAAAAAATCCTTATTGCAGAATTACCTGCCAGCGTTCACAGATGGGAAGGGAAAACGATGCTTGCAAAATTCCTAATGAAAAAGGCCCTCAGAATCCCTTGGCATCTGAATGCTGAGTATGACTTGAGGCTGTTCTGTAGCTCCAGTCAAGGTGGTCCCCTATAGGTTGGCTCAGGATGTATATGACTGAAGCCCACCTAGGAGGGCATCTAGCTAGGGACAAACTCAAATTCGATGAAGTGGCTGAATTTGCACATTGTGCAAGGTTTTAATGTTGAGTTTCATGTTGTTTTGGCTTTGCACAATGGGCAAAGTCAGCCAACTGCAGCTTGGTTAACACAGCATCATTTTTTTTAAAAAAAAAACAAGGCTTAATGCAATGTGCCGTCTTCACCCATATTTAGCAGTTTCAGAGAAATGCAGCCAGTAGCTTGGAATCTTAACATCTTTCTATACATAATTATCTCTTCTCATGGATAGCTAGATCATGCTCTGATTGGCACCTTCGTTTCTTTGGAAAAAATTTCACGTACTGAAAATATTATTATTTTTGCCTCCCAAAACTTTTAATAAAGCAGTTTAAAAAAAGAGATTACTTCTCTGCTTCCTGTGTTAGTAGTATCCACAACTTAAATATTCCAAGAAGTTCAGTATTTCAGTTGGGACATCAGAAAGTGCCTATGCAGACATGGTTTATTCCCAGTGAAGTGTAAGAAGGCCTAGTTTGGCTGCAAACGGCCATCTGGGAGCCATATGTCAGCTGTTCAGAGCTTTACCATCAAGTGTAATAAATAAATACATTTCACTGGAAACTTATGATATATAGCCCAGGCAGGTCAGAGAAAGTGCAGTTTGTTAGGATGGCCATTATTTGCAAAGACACCATTGTAGGGAAACTAGATTATGTGGCTCAATATAGAGTGTGTGTGTGTGTGTGAGAGAGAGAGAGAGAGAGAGAGAGAGAGAGAGAGAGAGAGATAAATGGAGGGAGGGAGATTGAAGGAGGGAGAGAGGGAGGGAGATAGAGAAAGAGAAAGTTTCATTATGTCTGTATACATACTGTACATATTTGTTTTCGTAGATTTTCATGGGTACTGGTATGTAGGTTTAGGTGTGTTCGTGTCTTTTCTCTATCCTACATGGGAAAATACCCGAACATACCCAAGCCTACATACTGTACATATATGTATACACATGTGCAGGCAAAACGTAAGGAATAAGTGCTGTGAAGGCAATATGAAACTAAGATGGCTAATAAGTATTTCCGTGTTCCAGAAAATACAGCTGTAATTCACCCTTGGAAAACAGTGGAACTTTTAAACAAGTTTACTTTGGGCTGAGGCCGGCCTGCTCTGTGAATATGGAAGACGCAGGATTTGCTCCTCGGTGAACTTGTTCGCTCGGGGAAGACAGAAATGGAAACAAGCCCTACATTCTAAATATTTACATATTGCTTTCAAAACGGTAGAAATCCCTCCAGGGAGTGATCAGCACAGCAGAAAATGCAGCTCCTTCTGTTCATTTGAAGAGGACTTCACAAATGTTTTGTTCTTTATCTTCCCCTTCATTGGCAGCCCTTGCCCCCAAACAAGTATTAAAATACTGTGGAAAAAATGAGGACACTTTTAGGTGTACAAAGTTCCTTAGCACTCTTGTGAAGGTACTAGTAAGTCAGAGATAATTTCAGAGAGTAAAACAGAGTAAAACACATTTTTCACACTTCCAGACCTGTTGCGGAGTGTTCCCAGAAAGCAGTGCTTTTTTTCAGCTATTCCATCTGGGCAGGACATGTAAAGGAAATCCACCATAGTGGCTTCATTCGTATTAAAACAGATGGCAGATACGTGCTAGATAACCCACATCTCTTATTATGAGAATCACTGTCAGGGACGGGTAGCATGATAATCAACCACAAATAGTAACTAATAATAAATGCTACGGATACATTTAACACTCATATTTTCTCCCCAGAACAGTTGAAATGGCATTTATATTTTCCTTATAGGGCTTTGAAGCAGAACTGGATCCACTTTGTTTCAATTCCTGTGATCCTCGAGGCCAGCAGACTTCGTTGTCTCTGGTTTATGTTATTTCACATATGTCCCCAAGATGGTTTCGTGGATGACTGTTTTCTTCTGGCTACCATTTCTTTTCCTCCGACTGATTTTTAGCCCAATGGCTGAAATAACAACACAACATTGTCCTGGGCGCTAAAGCTCCTTTCCTTAATCTGGTACCCTCCATTGTATTTAACTACAATCCTCACAATTCCCAGACAAAATGGCTCCCTGAAAGAAACTCAATTAATAAATTCTCTTTATTTCACATATGTTGCCAAGAAAAGCTTCTAAATAGTCTATTCCAGAACCTTCCCACTTTTTGCAAACGTTTGCCAATCACATTCCTATGTTGCAGTCTGTGGAGAGATTTCTATAACAGTATATTCCAATTGGTTAGGGGATGGGTTGTCTGCTGATTCCAAGTGTTTGTAAATAGACAATATAAAATATATGGATGTCCAAAGTGAAATGCGTCGCCATTGACTTCTGTGCTGTTTCATAACTTGAATAGCCTATTCTCCTTTCTCTTGCTTTCTGGTTTGCCATGGCCATGAAGGAGAAGGAGAAGAAGAAAAACTGGACAGTTAAACTATGGGCTGTTTTTACAAGACTATGGTAGCAACCCCACCTAAATGTTTGACCAATAATTTTAATGCTGGTTTGAGAGATTGTTAAAAACAGGAAGTGGTAGCATATTGACACTTTTCAGGGTGAAGAAAGCTCAGGCCAAGCAATATCACTGGATGACTGAAAAGCATTTTTTTCCTCACCGTTAACAACAGTGAATGAGGTACATAGTTAAATGGAGGCGCAAGGAATATTTATTGTTTTACTGGAGGATAAAGAAAGGACCACCTGATGAAATGAAGTGACATGACTTTGGGGTAGGTATTGCCCCCGAGATGATTACAAAGTCGAAATCTCCCTAGATTTTTCCATCATCCAGTTGCTGGTTTATACATGGATGGCCACTTAAGGGTTATTCTGTGTGAGTGATCCATCTCAAATCTGGTAGCATGGATATCTTACTCTTGTAATGCCTCTATCTGGATTTGTATGACACACAATGTGGTTACTGAATGAAATTATTTTTACGTTTATACAAAACTAGCCCAATGAGCCGTCTTCACAAAATGCTGAGCTCTCCCACCCTGTCTCACCCGCCAAAAAAACTAATCAAGCTTAAAGCTAGCCAAGCTTTCCATTCCAGCAAATGCATTGGCTGGATGTTTGACTGACTTGCTGTGTGAATACATTCCCTGTTTTAACAGAGAGTGAGTTTGTATCTAGTGGTCAGGAAAGGAGTAATAAGAATTCATAAATAACCCAGGCCAGATCCACAAAGAAATGGTCAAATAGTGAAAAGAGGCAAAAGATTAGGCGGGCATGCCAAAGATCTTGCGCCCAACTCCTACTCATCCAAGTACATAATGCCAGTTCAGAAGGAGAAAATGTAAGTTGCCATGAATGGGGCAAAAAACCCCAGTTGTTGTGAATACCCACTAGGTATCACTATCACTTTGTGCATTCTCCTATTAAAACACTTCCTTGGAAGCAAAAAAACCAAAGACATATCTAATGTAAAACTTTTGTGAGTAATGCATTCAACAAACAGCGAAAGCCCAACAATTACATAGGGTAGTTATCTGTAAAAACCAACTTCTAGCAGACTGGCATCACATACCTTCAATGCTAGTTTAGGGCACAGATCACCAGGGTCAAAATCTATATGGTTACTGAGAGCTGACAACTTGATGGCAGATAATCAATCGATCAATCAATCAAAATTCTCTGGCCATGACATTTCTCTGGTGAAGTTTTCCTATTAAACTTCCATTGCTAAAATAGAATAACTGAGGATTAAACCTATGTGATCTTAAACATAAGCAATATTAAAAATATTAGATGGGTTTGGAGCCAGGCTGACTAATTTGTGCCTGAAAGAATTCCTTCTCTTCCTTGATTATTCTGGGATTTGACCGAAGATACTTGCTGGAAGGAAGAAGTGGGGAGACTATATTTCAGTTTGTTCTTAGGAAGCATAGCAAAAGTATATTGCTGGTGACCCCCAGGGTGAGAGCCTTCTCTGTGGCAGCTCCAGCCCTTTGGAACGAACTTCCTCCGAATATATGGACTATCCCAGATCTCCAGGCCCTCCGTCAGGCCCTAAAGACCTTATTATTCACCCAAGCCGGGTTCTCCTAAGCCCTCTTTTATGCTTAATTTGGTTTTAAAGATCTTAATTGGAGTTTTAACATTTAGACAGCCGAGGAATTTAATTGGGTTTTTAGTACTGTTGTTGTTGTTTATTTTTTTATTATGGCTGTACACTACCCTGAGTCCTTCGGGAGAAGGGCGGTATTAAAAAAAAAATAATAATAATAATATTGTCAACAAAATAGCTCAATCTCCTGTTTTTGATTTCATAGTGTCTCTCTACATGATTCTAAAAGTGATGGAGAGACCCAAATGCATGTAGAGGCCATAAAGTACTATTCTACTTTCAGAATCACGCAGAATTTATAATATACAAATGTGTCTGGCAATGATTATTTGGATATCAGTTGAATATTGGCTGTAAAAAGATTGAGCTAAAATTAACCTGAATCATAGTGCTGCGGTTGACTCACGTCTTTCTTTGTCGTCCAAACGCAGGTTTTGGTTGGCTGTCCAAGATCTCAAAAAACAACCACTGCAAGATGTAGCAACCAGAGTAGAAGAGATCTGGCAAGAGTTCCTCGCTCCCGGAGCCCAGAGCGCCATCAACCTGGACTCTCACAGCTATGAAATAACAAGCCAAAACGTCAAAGACCCAGGGAGGTACACATATGAAGATGCACAGGTTCGGACTTGGACGTCATTCCTAATAGTGCACTAGAACGAAAAAGGGAAGTGCAGCTTTTAAGCTGCAAAAGTGTCTCGGGAAAATGCATAACTTATTAAATATGTAAAGTGGAGATGCTCCAGTCTCAGTCAGGAGCAGGAGCAGTAATTGAGTAAGGAAATTTGTAATTTGAAATAGGACCTTGGTGCGCTGTGAGCTTGCTTGCTTCCTTGCAGACATTTCATTATCCAAACTAGATAACATCATCAGTGCCGATGGGTAATGAAATGTCGGCAAGAAAACAAACAAGCTCAGAGCACACCAAGGACCCCTCATTTCAATTCTGAGCTACAAATATTCTCCTTTATTGAGAAATATATCTATATCTATATACCTTATACCTATATAGTTTTCCATCTATAAAAGATGGTGTTTGCTACAATTGAGAATCAACAAGATTATGATGAAAATAAAAGGCTTGTATTGGCTTGCACCCCAGTGATAGCCTTCTCTATGCCTTGTATTTGGGAGAGAGGTAGTG
>JANHFO010008445.1:95038-114423 GCA_032468095.1 Pareas carinatus | reverse complement strand
AAACCAACTTCCTACAAGGCCATCACAAGGACAGTCCCTGTCAATCCTATCATCATAGCAAATGACAAGGTTTGTGAAAGACGCCCTGCTTCTAAAATTTAAATGGCCACCAACTTGCAAGGCATCTACAACTTGAGGCAGTAGAAGGACCTGCCAGTCCCTCCTATATGTCCCCTTCGATCTGCTCATAATATAGTCACTCAGTCTCCAGCTTGTCAATTTGCATGTCATCTTATCAACATCACTGAGACAAAGTTCCCAATGACAGCAAGGGCAGTGAGCCACAATGAAGAGTGCTCATGTGCTCTCAGTGCCACACAGCTGTAGTTCTGGGCAGTGGAGCAGCCTAATTGCCTCTTTTGCTATATATCCTAGACTACAGTTCAAAGTGGTGTTTCATTCCATGCAATAGTAGATCCCATGTTTCCTCATTGGCTAAGAGGAACGTGTTAAGATTTAAGCCGCATAACTGGGTCAGGACAAAAAAAGGGAGGCATAAGGGAAGGCGGACTTTGATAGAAATCAAGGACAGTGTAATGTTGCTGCTAATAAGGAAAACTGGTACTAAAGTGGTCAAAGGTCTCAGGTGTAAGAATAGTTACAACATGGTTTTCCAACCTTGGCAGCTTTTAAGATCCGTTGACTTCAATCCCCAGAATTCTCAGTCAGGACTGAGTTACAACATTTCAGATGCAAACTCTTAACCGGCTTGTCAGCAGTTGCTCCTTTTTAGGGACTTCTGGGAATCTGAATTCTTGGCAACAGATATTAAATAGCTTCTTCCGCTCTGCTTACAGTTCAGGTTTAAGACCTGAACGGGGTTCGCTGACAACTAGCTCTAATGACGTGTGGAGGCAAATGATAGCAATTGTACTGGGTGTATTATATTTAAGAACCATTTGCTGAAAGAGCAAATCCAGAAACTCTCCAAAATACAGAAATGCTTCATCCATCCCATTGATTTTCACAGTCACTCCAAGATAGCTGCAGCACTCGGTGGCTTTATGGCATATGATCTCTTGACTTCACATCTTGAAGCAGCAGACACAAATCTTTGTGAGTCCACCCACCCTGATAAACACATACATGTCAGGCTCAGATGGAGGCTTGTTCTGAGAATGACTCTGCAACCAAACCCACAGTGAGGGCTGGCCCTGGGTTTCAAGGAATACAAAACCACATCTACAGTATTTTACTTTACATATGTTCTTTTAACTTAAAACTTCTCAAAGATGTGACCAAATGCTTACCATTGTGCTGACACTTTCTGGAAGAAGCTGACAAGTTATTGCTCTAATGTCGAACGCTTGCAATTTTGAACAGCTTGAATAAAGCCACATCCTGTCCCTCTTTACCTCCTCTTTTGATTGCAAGGAAAAAAAGGAACAAGAGTTACAAAAAAAATTGTCCTATTTCCACTGCACTTTTAACTTTGTGATGAAGTACATTTATTTTTGCACAGGAATATATTGGCAGGGTAAGAGTCTTCCCTACTGATATGATTAAGATTAACTGGGTACAGATGGAGATATGAAATAGTTGGGAGGCCTTATGAATGGTATAAATTCTTTCTCAGTCTGACTATCTTTACTCAATCTCTGCCCTTTGTTTCCTGCATCATTTTCTCTTTTACTATGCCAATTTTTGGTGATATATTTCTAGTTTTTTTGGCAACGTGTAAGTGGTCCTTGTCATAGAGCCATATGTAAGATTGAAGTATTTCTTCTAGTAATGAGTTTTGGCTTTTGCCTTATTCCTTGCATTGTTGACTCAATGTCTCTGTGTTTAATGAACATTTAAGCTCTAAAATGAGACTGAGGCTGATTATAAAATAAGGAATTCAATAAATAACCTTACTCTCTGTGACAGTTTAAAATTAGCTGCTCATTCTTTCTGTCTTGCCAGAAGTTTGAACTCCTTGTTTGGAACCACAAAAAGATAACAAAAAAGAAAAAGAAAGGAAAAGTGGGAAATGTCGTGGGAGCAGTTAGGCTAGTGCCTTCCCATCCATCATCTAGGGTTGAATGAGAATTCGCCTATCTATTATCAAAGAGGGAAAAGGAGGAGGAGGGAAGTCCATACTTGCACACACATTAAAAAACTAGGGATGCCTTTGTTGTTGTGACTTTGCTGAGCTCCACTGACATCCCAATACAGAAGGCAGGGATAATGTTGTCTTTTTTAAATGATCCAGCTGTTTCCAGAACCCTTGTCTAGAATGCCAAAGATTCTGGAGGGTTGGGTGGGTGCCATTTTGTAACGTAGCCAGGGTCATCCCTGAAGCCTAGTGTAGGAGAGAGAAACTGGGCCGCTTCTTACATCGACATTGACTTGAAGTAGTTCCCTTATCGTTATAGGTTTCATTTTATATTATCTCTTCTATTGCTATTTAGGTGTTAATGAAATGGATAATGCAAACCTACGTATTCCTTTTGTTCCAAGAATTTTACCAAGTGTGTTCCTTTTTAACTGTTTCTGTAACTCAACACAAGCCATTTTTATGCAAAACTATGTTGCCCTCATTACTTTTCAAAAACTATACTTATTGAAATTTTTCATATAATTGCAAACCAAAAAGGAAAAGGAAAAAAATCAGAAAAGAAAAAGAAAAGAAAAAGAAACCAAATTTAAGAAATATACAGATTACTTCTGATCTTCTTTTCAACTGATAGTTGTGTCCTTATTGTCTTCCTTTCTTTTAAGTGTTTGAAATGTCCTTTTACCCTTTCATTGTCCTCATCTTTCTTACTTCAAATCCATAAATCATCAATTTACATTTTTATTATTTCAGCAAAAGTCCATATAAGGCTTCCCAGATTTTTTTAAAAAAATATTGTTTATTTTCTGACCAGATCAGTTTCATAATTTCTGCAAATTTGAACATGTTCATAATCCATTCTTCTACTATGAGAATTTCATTAGTCTTCCATTGCTGTGCATATAATTTTCTGTAGTTACAATTTGTAGTATCAATTTACCATGAATCTTTTTTAATTCATTAACCATAGGTTCCAATAAAAAAGGTCTGATTTCTTAGCAGTATTCATCCTTCAAGACTTTTTCATTGTTATATGAATCTGAATCCAACACTTCTCAGCCTTCTCATTAAAAAGTCTCAGTTCTTGCTTTTCACATTTCATTCCTAGTTTAAAATACTTTTATACATTTTAATAATTTCTTCAGTATCACATACCAATAGTATATCATTCTATAGAAAATTTACTCTTATCACACAAAATGAATTTAATACCAGCTACCCAAATGCTCCTCTCTATGTTATATCCAAAATTAGCAGCCCATTTTGTCATGCAGTCTTCTTCTGTTTCAAATCTTAAATTTATACATTTTTGCTATTACCTGGTCAGTATTTGTACATAATTCCATCTACAAATGTATTGCATTGTATTTTTTCAATTCTATCTGTCTTTTTATCCGTATTAAATTTTTCTTTCTTTTTAACTGTGCATATGAAAACCATTGAAAACTATATCCTTCTGCAGTCAGTTCTCTTGACTTCATCTTAATTTCTCCTTCAACCTACATTTATAAAACTTTATACGTTAATCTTTTCTCTCTGCTAGTTCTCTTTTATAAAATGCTTTCTGTGCTGAGGTCAGTAAAGGTATCTTCGAACACAGTATTCCATATTCTCAATATGGCACTCCTCACATAGTGATTTTGAAAATCCACATTAACTTTAACCTTGTCATGCCATAAAAAATCATGCCTGTTCATTGCCCTCATTTCTGATGTTGGTTTCTCTAAGTTTGTAACTTTCTCCATAGGGTCTTCTGTGCACAAAGGAAATCCAGCCTTTTTTTTCATCCCATAAGCTTCAGGCTAGAAAAAAGGATGCCGGAGAGGTTACAATTTTCATTGGAAAAAGATGTAACTTGGTAGTGACTGATTTACTAGAAGGCCTGGATACATCAAACACTTCCACAGCTTTGAGAGGTTTTTTTAAAATGTAGTTTAGGACTCTGTGATATCCCTTAGAAGAGAATGTCTGTAGTTCAGAGTTGAACCGTAGGGTCCTTGGTGCTCAAAGAGTGTGGTTGTTTGCTTGCAAGCTTGCCAACAATCAAGCTCTGAGAACATCAAGGACTTCGCTCTGTGATATGCCCGTTGTAAAGCCAAAAAAAATGACAGGAAAATCTTTTTTTGCTTCACTCACATTCATATTTAAGACTTAATTGTCCGTGGAACAGAGCAAAAGACTGGTAGAGGAAGAAGGGGTAAGTGTGCTTTCCCCTCCCATAATAATTAATATTTTTTAAACATCTGGCAGCATTTGATAGCTATATTTTACATTTTGCATTTTAGTTTTAAGCACATTTTAATTGGATAAAAATAAATGCTTTTAGTGTGGATTCAACCTATTATTTTCTGCAGGGATTTTAATGTGTATTTGTATGTTAATGTCCTTTTAAGAGGGTTGGAAATATTTATATGCGTAGAAGTATGCCGGGTGCTGGGAGGAAACCATGAAGGGAAGACCACTTACATTAACTTCAGCTGAATTTTTCTGGAGGGATCCACCTCGCCAGTACTGGATGTGGTTCTGAGAGGCCCCTTGGAGCAACCCAGCAAGAATTGCTCATGTGTGGCAATTCTGAGACACAGAAATCTCTCAAGATGAGAGACAGACAGATCGGCAGATCGATTGAGGTCTCCAAATATAGACAATCTTCATAATTTGTAGGTTCTATAGTGCAAATTTGCCTGCTCGCTTTAATTTTTTTGTAACCCAAAAATCAACGTTTGCAGTACCTTCGTAGTTATTCATGGTCATACCTGCCTTATCTCAGTGATTTTATTGGTTAAAATGGCCATCAAAAGTAAGATCGTTTTAGGACGTTTTTATTTGTAAGAAATGTACACATTAAATGGTGTGCCATTAAACTGAAACACATATTAAAAAGGTTATGTATTGATCAGTTGACAAATACGTTGTAATTAGAGGCCCAGAATAAATCTAACCCTGTATAACCCTAGGAGCTATGGCACAGTGTCCGCTTTTATAGAACATAGCTACTGCAAGTAATGAGAATTTGTGTAGTGGACATGGAAAGAAAAGGAAATTCTAATTCTAAGGTGGACATCGTGTCCTAGAGAGTGCTCTGATTTTGGAAGCAACTCACGTGTAAAGCCTACAGAACAGAGTAAAGGAAGTTGTGTACTTCCTACTCCACCTAGACATTAGAAAAAACAAATCACTTCTTTTAAGACCTTTCTTGTATGTGATCTTCCTAATACCTGGGGCTAACTGAAGACGAACCTCAATTCCAGCATCCAGTTTCTCTTTATGAGATCAGTGCCCCTTTTCCACCTAGGAAATGGGAAAAACTGATGCATCTAAGGACAGCCAGTCAAGTTGCTAAGACTACGGTCTTGCGAGCACAATCTTAGGTGGTTTAAATGAGACATTGGAATTCATTCATCGCCCATGAATATGTGGAATTCGTGGGAAGATTCCAGAACATTTTTCCAGGAGGGCAGTGGTAGAAGCTGCTATAGCTGCTCTACCAAGCAAGGTAGCAGTTATTTTGTCTTGCCTGCCAGATCTATCAAGACTAAAGGCCTTTTTGCTTGGAAACTTTAATCCAAGGGAAGGGATACAAAGAATAAGATGGATAATATAATAATTGAAAATCATTATTAAAGATTATAAAAATACCCCCCCCCCAAGTGGTAGGTTTTAAATGAGGGATGGCAATTGTTGGTGGCCAAATGGGAGAGAGTGTTTGAGGACTGTCAAGTGAGTGAAGATGGAGGAATGTTGGTTGTTGCGCTTAACTGTTATATTTTAGGACTTACTCTGCATTTTTCTGTTTCTCATTTCAAAATAGTGGGACATTGTATTTTTAGTTTTCAATGATCTCCAAATGGAGATTGGTGGACTTCCAAGAAGAAATGAGGGTGCAATTATCACAGAATAGCACTATTTCAAATAATTCTTCAAATCTGATAAAATGATAGCCTATTACATTGTAACCTGTGCTAAAATTATTCTGGTGAATTGTGGAAGCAGAATAATTAAATCGATGTTCACCTGTTTCACTGGAAATCTTTTTCCAAAGCACTTGCTTATGTTTCCCCATCTGTTTCCAAACACTAATCTTCGTGTGTGCTGCAAGCTCCACATATTTTACCATATCGCGTATCAGCAGATATTACCAGCTTCGTAGGCCAAAATAATGAATGATCACAAGATAACATATTTCTAGCTACAACCTAAGCTATTGCCAGAGCCATCATTCAAACTGGAGCCATTGGGGACAGCAGATCCATCAGGTCCAGGAAAAGGAGCAATGCTGAGCTTGGTACAGCCGGATATCCCTCTCAGTGGATTGCAAAGAAGATTGTAGCTATCCTTCTAAAATTGTATTCATGGGAAAGCTACTACTGCCATATTGGCGCCAACATTTTGTCTGAAAAAGTGTCCCTGAAACTTTGCACTCTGAAACTAGTCTCCAAGTCATCTGCTGATTTCGTTCTGGATCTTTTTGTCATTAACATGCCAAGCTTAATAAAGTGATGAAAAATAGAATAAATCCGCTTTTAAAATCTATTTAAGAGAGTTGCTGTTTACCAGTTCCCAGATATACACATAATTAATATATAGGTCTGTGCATGCAGCTATTCATCATGTGGGTCTACTTGCATGAGCAAAATAATGAACAAGGAGTGACATTTTTGACAATTCATCCAAACATCAAAGCTGGGGCAGATTGGAACACTGATTAGAGTCTTTGACTGGAACTAGGAAGACCATGGTCCAATAGGGCTCCAACCATGGTTCCACAGAGCTTCCCTGACAACTGACTGCCTGTTATTCCTTAAACCAACCTACTTGTTAGATTATTTAAAGATAACTTCATATATTGCTCTTTAGACAAAATGTTGAATATAACATCAATCAATCTGGCATGGCTGCAGTATCTGGTAAGGGGCACAACTGATGCCTGTCCTGGTTCCTCTTGAACAACTGCATTTAACCATCATTTCAATTTTTTTTAAATCCATCTACGTTCATGTCAGTTTACAGCAGTAGTAAAAATAAAAAGGTTGGGAAAGATCCAGCATGGTTAGATTGGCTGTATTACATCAATATAAATCCAGTAGAGTCGATTTTCAGAGCAAAAAATGCCATCCAAAATCACTTGTCTTTGAGCCCATTCAAAGCTAGAATAAGATTCTACATAATAAGGGGCATAGAGCAATTTTTCAGGTGTAACATTATCACAGTCTTCCGATCATGCTAGGTGGAACTCATATAAATTGTGAGTTATAAATCTAGATTAAGCTACCAGATGGCCTATCCTTGCAATATCTATAGGAGACTAGTCAAACAGTTGTGCAAATTTTGTTAAGGATATCATTATGCCTATATTATGAGTATTGTTCTAACACTGTGAATAGTAACATGGTAGACCAATACTAATTTAATCTCAAATGCATGTCTCATGGATCTCTTCAGTTCTATCCAACCATGACTTACTCGGTTGTCTCCTTCCTCTCAACCAATTTATTTTTCATTCAAATGACTTTGCAATGCAATTTTTATTAATTCTGTCTACATAACCAAACCACATCAATATACTTTTTTTATGCTGGACTCCAACTTTTGCATTCAGATCATAATCATCCAGTATCCATTTCAGTGACAGGCTTTGTAATTCATTCAATCTTATTTTCAGTTAACAAAAATGGACAAACCCACTTTCTTTCACGCATTTTAACTTCTTTCAACAAATATTTATTCACTGTAATACAATGCTGTACTGAATCACATACTCTACTCTGCTTTCTATCAGTATTTGCATGTCTTAACATTTCTTACTCCACAGATTCACCTATTTGCTTTAGATTTTTACTATTTAGCTAGAACTTGCAAAAAATATTTCATTTTTCCTGTCAAATCAACTTTCTATTTGTTGTATGCCTCAAGTAAGTCCCATATTCCTTGTTGCATCATACAGTCTATTCAATATTTACTGGAGATCATTTCAGTAAAGAGCATCATCTGCATAGAAAAGTAAAACCACATTGATCTCTGCATCTAACAAACTTCTAACAAGCATGCTTTATACATTTATTCCTAAATACATTAAACCTTCTCTACCCTCTTCTCAGTGTTTAACCATTTCATTAAATATTCCGTTAATTCGCATTCATGTTTTATTTCCATCACATCTCTCTCTTATTGTATTGAACAACCAACCTTCAAACCCATAAGAAATATTTCCAATCTATTCATTATCATTTACTATTCACTATCTCTTCTGCAGTTCCTTGCACTCAGAGGGATCTATGAGGAGGATAAAACAAGGCATCTGAACTGCATGACCAAAGCCCCACCCTTCTGTATGTGTATCAAAACACACATGCATGCATGTATAAAGGGAGGGACACCATACAGTTTGTGTTTGCCATCTTGATTTTTTTGGATCATCACCTTTATGGATTGTTTCTTCCTGTCTTTTCATAGTCTCACACCAACCTCAGGGTTTCTGCCCCCAAAATGCATGAAGATTCTCAGTCATCCAGGTAGAGTGGTGTAGAAGTCAAGACAAGGCTTGACTTGAAATGTTTTGCTGCTTATCCAAGTAGCTTCTTCAGACAGGCTGAACAAGGTACTTAGATAAGCGGCTAAACATTTCAAGCCAAAAAAAAGAAAAGAAGTCCCATTGCCATGACTCAACTTCCAGACCACTCTTAATGAATGCTCTTGTTTCCAGGCAGACTTAACAAAGTAAATTTCCTATTGGTTTTTCATTCACTCTTTCTACTTTTCCCTTGTGCAGAAGAACAAGAAGAGGTTTTTATAATTGCCAAGCACAGCTGCAGTCTTCATACATGTATTAAACACATTGTACAGTTGCTCCATACACAAATTCTATTTATATGTTAACATTTCTCCTATTACATCTCTACATTTCCCAACATTCTCTCCGCATTTATGATTTCCTTTTCATCATTCGTTCTCTAGAAAACTTGTATCTATAGTATTCAACATATACGTGTCATTTCCCTAAAACCTTTAAAATAATTGTTCCAGCATTCCCTCATTTCAGTTTTATCCCAAATAATTTCATCATTTCCCATACAATTCCCCCCCTGCAATAAAATCACTCTGTGTGTTCTTTGTCTCTTTAAATCTTAGCAGTCCTTGTTCTGTTCAGCCATATTATCCTATTCCATACTTCTCATTATAGCAACTCCACATACTTATGTGGTCCTCTGCAACATAGCCCTTTTCATAGTTCCAAGCAGCTTTTAGATCCCTTTTTCTTCTAATTAACTTTTACTTCCAGAAAAATGTATAAAGTATGAACTTACAGCTTCAGTCTGATAGCAATGTTTTATATTGTTATGAGTGTGACCAGAAATCCCACTGTACCCATAGTAAGGTATATCCATAATAGTTGTGTATTGTTCTTTTTCTTAAATATATCACTCACTCTCTCTCTCTCTCTCTCTCTCACACACACACACACACACTCTCACATGGTTTAATTCAGTAACCAGGAGACGTTTCTTGTATGAATCTAGTCAGTGAAGAACAAGAGGTTAGAATCCTACTATCTCACATAATATGATCCTAATCTACATTAGAGATTCTGAATACTAAAAATGAACATCTGAAGGGCAGTATTATGCAAAAAAAAGATACATTTTTATTTACTCCTTTGGACTGAAAGATGGAAGAAACCTTCAATTACATAAATAATAATTCCTTCCATCCTGGAATAAAGCCATGCCAAGGTTTATTTTCACCTGGCTGATAGTCCATTGTGGAACATCTATCACCATGTTTTAGAAATTTGAGGTGGGAGGAGAAACCTTTCACTTATGCTTCGATATTTCACTTTTTTTCCTCGTAGGTGCCCGCAGATTGTTGAACAATGGCCAGTAACAAATCTCACCCTGTCATTTCTTCTCTTCCCACAGGAACATATTTACAAGCTGATGAAGAGTGACAGCTACGCACGTTTCCTCCGTTCCAATGCTTACCAAGACTTGTTGCTGGCAAAGAAGAAGGTATCTATCGGGAAGGACACGCTTGCTTCTCCAAGTCCTTCTTGACTCCTGCCTGCTGCTGCTTGCTGCTGTGTGAACATCAATGTTCTGTTCTTTCTGAGGGGCCAGGACGTCTTCCCTTTCCTTCTTCCGAGGATTGTGAACATGTCTTTCCTCCTTCCTAAAGCTCCATGTTTGGCATTCGAATAAACCACCTCAGTGTTCAATGTAACTGGCCATCCTCTGATAGGGAGATAAAACTGAAGCAGAAGCATCTCTAAGCTGATTCGTCATGAAACTTTGTGAAAATCTGGTCTTCTTAGCCATAGATGTCCATAGATTTTCCCAGCCTTACTGTCCAGCATCCTTTAACTGAAGGTGTCATGGCTGCCCTCTATCACTGGCTCTTCCACCATCTTTCAACATAACGTAGCAAAATGCCATTTTAGACATTGGCAGGGCACAAATGCTATCCAGTTTAATAACATTTAATCTTGTCATATAACAAAGCAACCGCACTATCCCTTTCTGTTTAATTTCATGGTTATTCTTGTGATGCCTTACCTGAAGCCTTCCTCTTGATTTTCTATCAGCTTTTGATTTTCTGTGAATGCTATTCCCTTCCACCAGCCCTCTCTGTCTATAGACTTTTGTTATTGTTTTTAATTTTAAACAAATACTAAACGCAACTCTGATTATTCCTCTATCTAGCCACATCTTATTATTTTCTTTTCATGTCCGCATGCTGTGCTGTGCTCATTACTGTTTTCTGTCCTCACTATATAAAACAACAAAGGGCTTCTTGTATGGACTAGAATCCTAAATCAGGCATTTTACTTGGAACAAATGGGGGAGGGAGCTGATATACCTTGATTTTCATCTGTGGCTAGGTTTAAATAATGTATATCCACCTAAGAGGATTTCCCACTTCCCATATTCAATTTTGAACATACTGTATGCTTTTAGAGATTGAATTCTCTGCCTTTTCTATTCGATGCACTGCTCTCCTCTGCTAGTTGCTGCTTTTCCATGATCCCATAATCCAATCAGCCTAATCGAATCTCTGTTGGAATTCCAATGGGATTGGAATTCTTAGAAACTATTTCTGACAAGCTATTGGTTCCCTGTATGCACGGGAACTCTGAAAAAACGTTGGTGCTCATGAACCAAGCTTCGATGCTTACTGGATTGGGTCATTCTCTCCTGAGCAGTGGAGATGTGTGCATAAAGCTCTTTTTGGCAGTGAAATAGAGATGTACATATGAGGCTATTTTTGGTACACATTTTTGCAAGAAGTTTATCATCTGCATATTTCTATGGATTCATAAATAGAGAGCTGCTAGGATGGATAGAATGTGTGGAATACTTCAGGGATACTCAGCACTTGCTTTGCACCAGGAGTTTGCAAGTATTTCTCAGAGCTGTATTTTACCTACTGGTTGCTCTTCTGAGAGCCATATAGAGGCTCTAAAGTGAAGAGACATTCTCACATCCAAGAAATGGACTTTAGGGGACTTTCAACAGCAGTTGTGTTATTAAGTCTGGATGGAATGGGGAAACTGCAAACCAATTGCCATTAGACCATTTTTACTGAATCTAGTTTGGTGGTTCTTCTTTATGCTGATGATAAAGTCTTGTGTAGGCCTGCATACTTGGTGGACTGTACTCAATGTTATGGTTGTGGTTGAGTTATGATTTATTTATTATTTTGACTTATATTCCACTTAACAGTGCTTTACAGTACTCTCTAAGCGGTTTACACAGTCAGCATATTGCCCCCAATAATCTGGGTTCTCATTTTATCGATCTTGGAAGGATGGAAGGCTGAGTCAACCTCGAGCCAGTGAGAATTGAACTGCTGAACTTTTGATGGCTAATGGCAGATGGCAGTCAGCAGAAATAGCCTGCAATGCTGCTTTTAACCATTGCACCATCCTGGCTCTTTTGATTGCTTTGGTGGGTGTCTTGAATGCTAGAAGATTGGCCACAAATCCTGTTGACTTTCTCTGTTATGGTCCCATGGTAAAAAATATCAGATTTCAGTCAAGGTATTTAACATGGTAGTTGGGTTAGATGTCAAAGTGTAGCACAAAATCCTGACCTACATAATAAATATCTATAGATAAGTGTCTGTAGCATAGTTGTTTTACAGTGTTATGAGTAGATTGGATTCACCAGCTACTGTCTTTTTTAAAGATGGGATTATGTATGTCTCTTTTTATAGAGCAGCATACTCTAAATGTTGAAAAAAGTATTCATGTTAAGAGCAATTAAGCAATGGAACTCTTCTCCAGAGAAGACATGGCTACCCCTTGGTGCAGCTGTTCAAGCTAAGATTGGAGGGCCATCTCATGTGTTACTCTCCTGTAAGAGGATTAGACTTGATGGTCTAAATGGGCTCTTTCAATACTATGATTCTATTCTAAGAAAAAGAAACAAGTTCAGAATAAGTTCTAAGTTTGTGCCAGAGATGTTTGTTGAAACCCAACCCCTGAATCCTGACTGGCGGGGGAAATGTTGAGGTGGTTGAAATTAATTAGGCTATCTTGCAGTTTTGCGGGTAATACCTTCCTATACCTCCCTGTTCTGAAAGCTAAGTAGGCTAGAAAATGATATGCAAGTATTTCTTTTTCTTGGCATAAGAGTCAAATAGAACTCATCCACGTTTGTCTCATCTATTAGAAAGTGGAGGTGAAGAATCTAGCAATGATGAAATAGAGTTCACATGGCCTGTTAATGTGATACAAATCAAGGCACTTGCATCATATGTAAGATAACACCATTACACAAATAATGCAAATAATGGCAATGACATGCTTGTATATGTGGACAACGAACATTTATGAATGATAGACAACTTCTCCAAGTTAGCCAATTAAAAAAAACTACCGTATTTTTTGCACCATAAGATGCAGTTCCCCCCCCAAAAAAAAGAGGGGGGGAAAGTGTGTGCGTCTTATGGAGTGAATACTCCCAAAAAGCGTGGGAGATCGCTCCGCGGGGTGCTTCAAAGTCCGGAGATCAGGCTGCAAGCCGAACTGGAGGCTTCCCGGCACCCAGCGGAGCAATCTCCGCCCACCCGTGGGGTGCCAGAAAGCCTCCAATCCGACTTGCAGGCCGATCTCCAGACTTTGAAGCACCCCTTGGAATGCCTCTGGGCGCCCTGCATCCTATGGTCCGGTGTGCCTTATGATGCGAAAAACACGGTACATTATATTTCAAACCATGTCATTTTAACATCATTTTTTCCTCTTAGTGTAGCATTCACTCATCATGACCCTTCTTCTCCTAGCTTGTGATGATTATTCCTTAGATTAGTTCCAATTAATTATATTGGGTTTTTTTTTCATAATGAGGTTTTATTGCTACTGCCAGCTCATTTTTAGCCTTGAGTTGTTTTAAATCCATGTATCTATTTCCTTGCAAGAATGTCCATATGTGAGGTAATGATTTTTTGGCCATAGATGCTTTAAGGATTCAGCGCTGGTAGATTGAAGCAAGAAGGAACAGATAGTGGGGAGGGGAAGAACAATGGGCTAAAAAAGTAAATACATATTCTCATCTAGTTTCCTGCAGATAACTAGAGGGAAAGATTTTCTAATTATTTTAACTCTATGTAGGCATGCCCAATGGTTGGTTGCAACAGTGAGGTGGCTTGTTGTCTTGTAGTTGTTTTTTCTTCCCTTATATTTTAAAGAGAAGGATATGTTTCAAAATTACATGAGCCAATCCCTGACTATCTATGTGCGTGGATTCTATACTTACAGTAATTAAATACGTGGCATCCAGGCTTCAATGGATAGTATTGTTCTGTTTGTAAACTTTAGGAACTATTGTGTTTAGGACTAGAATAGTGTTTAGGATTGTAAGCTCAATACAACTCTAGTAAATTTTCAAGTTTCACAAAGTTTGATGTTCCTTCACTCAGTCAGTCATCTTGGTAGGCCAATTCCAATCGTGTGAAATGGCCTAATGGGCTACTTCCAAAGTTCATTAGGTTAAGGGTGATCAGAGAATCAGTCCTTCATCTCCCTTTTCTGCTCTTGTTCCACCAAATCAAGAGAAATTTGTCCATCTGTCATTATACATATAGATTTTTTATACTTCTGCAACTGGGATGAGTGTAATAGTAACCTTGAAAAAGAAGAAAGGCAATTCTCAAAAATGCCTAGCTTATATAGATAGTCCTTGGTTAGTTAGTTATGGCAATTAGGACCAGAATTTCCATCACTAAGTGACATGGTCATAAATCATGATGTTACATGATCACACCATTTAGCAACAGAAATTCTAGCACTTTTGGCTACTGTTAGATCGTGGGTGCCCAAGAACGAGATGGAGACTGGTTCTGCTAGATGGCTTTATTAATGATGGTGGTCAGCAAGAAGAAGAATGGCGCGCGGTGGCCGCGCTGTCTCTTAAGTACCCCCGCAGGGATGGCAGCCTGCCAATCCCAGTGCGGGCATTTCCCGCGCTTGCGAATGCCCTCCCCTGGACACAACAGCTACCATTGTTAAATGAATCATCATAGGTTGTTAAGTAAGGACATCACATTGGTGCCATTTGTGACCTCTGGCCAGCTTCCTTATTGACTTTGTTGGAAGCCAGCAAAGAAGGTCACAAAAGGTGATCATATGACCAGAGAGACACTGTGATGAACAAAACTATGAGGACCAGTTGTAAGTGCCACTTGTCCAGCACTATTATCAATTTGAACAGATGAACAAGTGAAGGCCGCCCTGTACTCTTGTCCCCTGTACATTTTATGAACCCATTTCTTTCCAAAATAAAGTTGTGTTTTCTTTTAGCAATAGCAATAACACTTAGACTTATATACTGCTTCATAGTGCTTTACAGCACTCCCTGAGAGGTTTATAGAGTCAGCATCTTGCCCCCAACAATCTCCTCATTTTACCGATCTCAGAAGAATGGAAGGCTGAGTCAACCTTGAGGTGGTCAGGATCGAACTCCTGGCAGGGAGCTAAATTAGTCTGCAATACTACATTCTAACCACTGCGCTACCATGGCTCCTTTTGCTTTTTTTTAATTAACACACAATGCTATGTTTTGCAGTTAGATTCACTATGCTTTCCCCTGGTTTATAGACCATTGCTTTTTTTCCTGAACAGCTAGGAAAAAGAGGATACATTTCGTAAAACCCTGGGAATCCAGCTTCAATTTCACTCTCAACCACGAAAGCTGGGTATGACTTTGAACCACAAACTTTCTCCAAGTTTAATATAGTCTGTTTTGAGTTTGGAGAAAATTGGAGGGGCTAGTGGGGAAAATGAGATATAAATTTGACTACTAATAAGAACATGAACAGAAATTAGGAACTAAAACTGAGCTCTTGTTTTTCTGTTCCTAAAAAAGTCTATGCTGATTTAGTAACGATGACAAATGTATACACAAATCCATCTGACACCCCTGAAACTGGTGAATCGACTCGGGTCATATCTTGATGGGTTTGCCTCTGAAGATTACAGTTCCTTTATTCAACTAAATGGCCTGTTTGCTGGGAAATTATCCTTTCATTCATATTTAATAAGATTTGTTTTATGCCAAATGAGTTGAATCATATTTTTCTGAAGGACAGTAATACAGCTACAGCGCCGGTGAATTTCTTATTATAGTACATTTCCTATATTTACAGTTGCAACTTCCAAATAACAAAAATTACAAATAATAATAATCGGATTGTTTTGTATCCTGGCAAAACCTTACACCAACAGCCGTCTTATGGATAATTTCTTGGGTGTAAGTCTAGCTAAGCACAATGGGGTTCATTTTGAGTAAACCACCATAGCATAGCAGCACCAAAGGAACCAGACAGCAGATAACGTGACCAATTTTCACAGAGCATCTCGCGCATCAGAAAGGAGTATCACTTTATTTGTAAGACATCCTTGATTTGATTTTGTCATTGAAAGGTAGAATAGAAATGTCCATATAAATACATTTGAAAAGGGGAGAGAGAGAAAGAGAGAGATAAATCGAGACCACAACTTTCTGACTGAAAAATGTTGATTTTCTTCTGAAAGAGTTATAGAAACTTGCCAGGTGCAGAATGCATCATTATATATGAGTTTCCTGATATATGTAACTTTGGGCTCCATGTCCATAGCTATATATTTCTTTTTAAAGGAGCGCAACACTTCCTGAAGGAAAAGTCTCTACGGAACGATTGCACAAAGTTCTTGCTTTGCTCTTGCGAACAGCACTTGGCCTGTGTTTGAGATGTTTAATATTTTTTGTTTTCTTCTGCTAACACTTCTAAAGCCAAAGTAAGCTGAAGGGTTTTTTGGTTCTGATTTTTTTTTTTTTGGAATTTTTTTTCCCTTCTTAACTTTTTTTTCCCCTTCTAAAGCCCGAGAATGAGCAAGGTCGTAGAACTTCCCTAGAAAAATTCACTCGCAGTATGGTAAGTTCATTTGTTTTTGGTTATGTTCCTTCTTCTTCCCTCTTCTGTTTAGCGTTTACTTTTATTTTGGAAACTTTATTTTTTAGCTCCTCTGTAGTATTCAGTCATGGCAATCCAATAAAAAGACAGATTTTCAAGATCCACATTTAAATGAAGCATCCCGCTCTCAGATCTGCAATAGAAAGCTCCCCAGAAGACAGAATCTGGATTTCTCATTCCTTCCTGTGCAGTGGTTATGTGTAAATGCTCAGAGAGCCCTATTCCCATCACATTTCTGCCCCCCTTTTAAATTATCCTTGATGAAAGATGGGAAGATGCACACATAGCTGCTATTCTCTGTAATGTTATGTACAATGTTGGTAATATGCACAATCCTTCCACATATATTGCCTTATAGAGCCCTTTAGCATTTTTTTTCAGAGAATGAGACATAATTCCATGAAAACAGGGGATATCAGAAGCATATTGAATGATGAATTTTATTTATGTATTTTATTTGTTTATCCAATTTCTATAGCCATGCATCTCAGTTCAACTGACTCTGGGTGGCAACCAATACTGCAACAATTAACCATAAAAATGGAAAAGGTTATAAATAATACATATAGGTAAATGAGAATTATTATAATAATTACATAAAAATTAACAGTGTAAGAAGGTAATGAATCCCCTATCACTTTCAGGACTCCAGGCATACAGCTAGGTTTTTAGAGTTTATGAAAGTCTATCAGGGTCGGGGTCATTCTGAATATGTCTCCTGTCAAGAAGACAGACCTTTTGGTCTCCATCAGCCAACATTTTTTGGCTGACGGGGCTCCCAACATCCTTGATCTGCTAGATCAAACTGGAGGGATAAAAATGATTGGGAAGAGATGGTCCCATAGATCAAAGTTTTTTGACCTTTTTCAAGCTGCGGACCCCCAAACATGCTATTGCTACTTGGTGGACCCCATTCTCACAAATTCAGTTAGTTACTAATTGACAATTCATGTATATTACTTTTTCCCAATTTATCTTGACCTCTCTGCGGACCCCCTGGTGACCTGTCATGGACCCCAAGGGGTCCATAGACCGCAGGTTGAAAACCTCTGCCTTAGATAATCTGGTGCCAAGTTTTGGTACTTATTTATTCAGTTTCCATTGGATAGATGGGGCTAAAAATTATGCTGTAGTGGAGTAGTTGAATAAGTGTGTGAATTTAGACAACCCTAGGAATTAGGGGAAACTAGTCAATAAAATACTGCCCATTCATTAAAAACACAAGAAACCTCAGAAATATATACCTCTGATTCTAGAGAGAGTATATGGGTCAGATTTTCCCAGCTTTGCGATCTTGAAATATGTTGGACTTCGGTTCCCATCCTTCCCCACAATTCTGAGGTGCTCTAAGGTAAATAGAGGTAGTAGAGATTTATCCTTAATAATTGATCACACTCCCCTTTTAAAGAGGAAGCCATCACTAGCTTGTTGATAGTAAATATCATGGTTTATCCACTGTGCAAAGTAATATACACATTTTATCAACCCTGACATGGGAAAACTGTCTCTCCAAGGGACTGCATTTCAACTTCCAGCATTTCTCATCGTTAGCAACGTGTCCAGGTTTTGCTGAGTTATATTTCAACACCTGGAGTGCCATACATTTTCCACCTATAGCTTGATAAATTGCTGTCTTTGTGCCTCCCACCACAACACTATGTATGCATCTTCATTCTTTTGATTCTTATAATTCATTCTGATTGGTCTGGATTACCAGTAGGGAAGCTTTAAAATGCAAAGCATCTACCATATAGTATATACCTTGCTTCCCAGAAAATAAGACCTAATAGGAAAATAAGCCCTAGCATGATTTTTCAGGATGCTCACAATATAAACCCTACCCCCAAAATAAGCCCCAGTTAAGATCATCAACCAGATGGACACATTTAGTAGTGTATCTCCCCCCAAAATAGGAACTAATAGAAAAATAAGCCCGAATACATCTTTCGAAGCAAAATTTAATATAAGACACCCATCTTATTTTCAGGGAAATATGGTAGTTAGGATACTGGAGTGGAGTTTGCACTCAGGGCAAATTGACTTTGAGCCAGTTTTATGTCTTAGCCTAGCTCACTCCGTAGGATACTGTTGTGGGGTTAAGAAAAATACTGGAAAAGGAAGTGTTTGTGGCACTATTCTGTTTTTAAGGAAGTGCCTGTGACAGTTCACTATTCTGCACATATTCAGTATGAAAGTGTTGGAGATACAGAAGTTTAGAGACCTTTTGAAGTCCATGATATCGAGCGAGGGCTATTTTTAATTTTTCAAATACATCTATAGGTATTCTGTCCTGTGGAAATAACACCGAGATACTCAACATTTGCGAACAACATTGCCTCCCAAAGAGCACATAAAAAAATGACTTTTTTCTTTTTCTTTTTTGCAGTTCTGCGGACATGTTTACATGTTTTACATACTTTCTGTGTTATGGTGACACACACCACAGAAGCAGCTTATTGACTAAAATAACCCCTATGAATCACGTAAAATAAATTACAATTTATGTAAGTGGGAGACAACTCTATATATACACGGTGGAGACTGCATGTGGACAAAATGTTTTGGATTCTGTCACAAATCATTATACATGGTCATACTTCAAAAACACCAAGCCTAACTGCAAGAGCAGTTGGGGGGCATTTCAAATGGAAAATTTGTTGGGTCAGCCTGATGTCTTCTTTTGAATCAACCTAATCAACATCTGTATGACTCTTAAATAGAGCTGATAATTGAACTACTGCAGTTAGAGAAATAGACATACTTTCTTCTAAAGCAGGCTTCCCAATCTAGACAACTGTAAGGCGGGTGGACTTCAACTCCCAGAATTCCTCAGCCAGCTGGCTGAGGAATTCTGGGAGTTGAAGTTCACCTGCCTTACAGTTGTCAAGATTGGAAAACCCTG
>JANHFO010008445.1:80951-93763 GCA_032468095.1 Pareas carinatus | reverse complement strand
AATAATATGTGAGCATGGACATAGAAAAGAGCATCGTATTCTGAATAAAAGTAAAAGGAACATTTGCAAAGGAAAAACATCAAACTGGGTTTGGGTTGGATGCATTCTCAGCACTTCCCAAGCTTGGCTTGACTATGTTCTTGGTTCACAGAGGCTCGAGAAGAGCTAAATAATGAAACTGTTACCTACAGTATATTGAATCTCCTCCTGCTAGTCCTGATTTCTGAAAGAGAGGATTTTTCCTGAAGGTTAAGGCTGATCGGAAAGGGTCAGCAATGCAATTAAAAAAGTAAATTTAAAATAGCCTATGTTAATTAGACAGTACAACGGCACTACAAAAACCATGCTTCAAGTATTACAGAATTCATCCTCTGTGACCCACGTTATGGTCTCTTGGAATGGCAAGCACGCAAGGTATTGTCCAATAATGCCACCACAAGCAGCCCTTGACTTAACAGCCATTCATTGTAACAACTATTCGTTACAACAGCAGTGAAAAAAAGTGACTTACGACTGGTCGTCCCACTTACGACCATCGCAGCATTCTCACAGTCACGTGATCAAAATTTGGATGCTTGGCGCCTGGCCCGTGTTTGCGATAGTTCCAGCATCCCAGGGTTATGTGATCGTCGCTTGTGACATTCCCAGCCACTTTCTGACAAACAAAATGAGCCAGAATCGCTTAACGACTACGTGATTAACTTAACCATTGTAGAGATTTGCTACACCAGCTATGGCAAAAAAAAAAAAAGGTTGGAAAATCAAGTGCATCTGACTTAACTGTCCTGCTTAGCAACATAAATTCTGGTCCCAGTTGCGGTCAGAGGTCAAGGACTACCCATACTTAAGCTACCGAGAAATTCAGGAATGTAGAGGAGCAGGACTGCTGAGATTCATTATAGTGGAGCTATAGAAAATGGTCTTCTTTCAGCAAAACATTAAGATAATTATGACATTTCTGTTTGAGTGGCAGAGTGCAATTCTCTACACTTTTAATTTTAAGCCTAGCATTGCAACAGCGCTAAACATCATTCGGGCATGTACTGGACAGCTTAAACCCAGACATTTTCCCTTCTAACAGAGTTCAGACTTTATTTGACTATCCGGAAATTAGGAAAGAGACATTCTATGTGCAAAACAGCTAATTTTGGCTGCTCCGTGACCAAAATAAAACACATACAGGTAGTCTATTTATAAGAGTTCATTTCGTGGCCATTTAAAGTCACTTTAAAAAGTGGCTTGTAACCATTTTTCACCCCACCTTTGCAATATCCTCATGATTATGTGATCAAAATTCAGATGTTTTATGCGATCCCTTTCCCAAAGTCAATGGGAAAGCCAGATTCACTTACCATGTTCCTAATTTAACATCTACCATGATTCGCTTGATAACTGTGGCAATAAAGGTCGTAAAATGGGGCAAATGTCACTTAACAAATGTCTCACTCAGCCATGTAGAATTTGGGCTCAGCTGTGGTCGTAACTCGAGGACAGAATGGCTGCTTAATGCTAGACAGAAAGGAGAGGAGTCAACTGCTGCTTCCTGTCTCTTACGAACTTATAATCCATTTGCAGGTGTGGGCAGGTGCGGCTAGCTGGGTCAGTTTGGTTAGAAGAATATCTAGAATGATGATATTGAATGCTGAATTGAAGTCTACAAAAAGGACTCTTGTGTGGTTCCTTGGAGATTCAAGATGTTGAAGGATGTAATGTAGAGCCACATTAACAGCATCATCTGCCGATCTGTTTGCTCAATAGGCGGGTTGCAAGGGGTCTAGTAGTTGATCTGTGATGGTTTTCAGGTGGACCATCACTGTCCTTTCAAAAGTGTTCATAATTGCAGATGTCAATGTGACTGGTCTGTACTCATTCAGCTCCTTGATGGTGGATTTCTTCAGGAGTGTGATGATAGTAGATTGTTTGAAGCAAGAAAGAACATAGCACATCTCTAGTGATGTATTAAAGATGTGGGTGAAGATTGGGGTCAGTTGGTCAGCACAAACTTTCAAGCAGGTCGGAGTTACTTTGTCTGAGCCTGGTGCTTTTCCCGGTTTTCGTCTAAGAAAACAAGGATGTATCCTGATTTGCCAGAATGAAAGCATTATAAAGATATATAATGTGACTTTCCGGTCTGGCTGAAGATAATCTAGTAAACTCTTGCATGCTGCATTATTTTGTGGGCAGCAACTAATTTGCGGGAACTAAAATAGAAATGTTGAAGGTGAAAAGAAATAGCCTTTGCAGACATCGTGACCTCAAAGCAATCACTGGGGGCAGAATGCCTTGAAATGTTCTGCTTGAGTTTTCTCAAATTGAATTGGAGTGAGGTTCGTCTCCTAGTTCAGGCAGGAACTCTGCTAATTCTTGAAAGCAGAAAGAGGAGGAGGAAGAAGCGCCGAGGAATGCAGACCTTGCTGCTCCAAAGCCTGAATGCTTTGAAAAGTAGGGCTAATTACCTCGCTGATTTTATCCATTTCTGTAATGCCTGAAGAAAGCGTCTTATCCCCATCTCATCCAGTTTTTCGCTTCTGTTTGATGGTATCTGCTGGAGGAGGGAGGTGGGTTCATGGGGGCGGCATGTAGTAAATTAATTTTGTAAGTTTTTACAGGCAATTCTTTTTACTTAGCTGTTATTCATTCCTAACCCTACCCTCCTGTCTTTCTTTGTGGGTTTGTGGGTACACTACACACGGACACACATGCAAACGTATCAGATATGGAGACAAAGAAGGTTCAGAATAGCAAGTTGGCAGCTTAGGTTAAAAACATGTGGGAGTCAGCCATTGCACAGGATTTCGTCTTCTTCTCTCACTGGTTTTTTTTTTCCCTCTACTATGCCTTTGGGGAGTTGCTATTTGAAAGTTGGCGTCATTCCTTTGCAATGAATACAATAAATAATGGTAGGAACTTTATCCTTCTATGTAACAAAGCAAGCATTTGCTCTGGGAGTATTTACTATTTTAGTAAAGGTATAATATTTACACACACAGAGAGAGGGAGGATTTTGTATGTCAGCTGAAATTCTAAATTCACCATTCTGGAGAATTCTGGGTATTTACAAATCCCTTGGGAAATTATGGACCCACCGATTGGTCTGAAATAACTTGATTTATCTGCATCATGGGAAGCAGATCTGAGCCAGACCAGTATCTCCGGATGTTGATTGCTGCAACTGGAAAAGAAGGTGGGATGCAAATGCAGTAGAGGCTGTGGGAAGGGAGGAACCACACCAAATATGTTCAACGTATCAAGGAAGATCCCGAGAGAAGAAGCATATAAGCATTTGCAGATTAGGGGGAAGAGTTTCTCCAAAGCAATGTTCCCTATAATGAATATAATGGCGCTGCCTGTATGCCTAAGGGGAGTGAATTTGCACAAGACGTCCGCATGGTCATTTTGGAACATATTTTTCCTACGGCGCTTAGAGATCACTGGGTTCCCTTGCATGTTTGGATAAAATCAAGGACAGCTTGATCATATTTGTAAATGCCATAAAATTGGTACAGAAAAGAGGACTGTTCCACAGGGAAAGCATGACCTTGGCTATCTTTCCCTGGCCCAAAGTGATGTTAACCTAGAAGAGGTATTGGATAGTCCCGTCTCTTTCATCCCCATGTGTCATCACAACTATCTTGCGTTCCATAATTGGTCCTTGCCTCTGAAAGTCACTTGCCTGTGTTTCCAGCTAATCACAAGATGAATTCATATCCTTGGCTTCTCCTTCCCCTCCCTCCCCGTTTCCCTTTGTTTGTTCCTCCAGGGAAAGTCACTGGCAGGCAAGCGTCTCACAGGCTTGATGCAATCTTCTTGACAGCATCTTCTGGGCTAGCAGTTGCTGACATCTCCGAAAGACCGCTGCACTCCACCTCCTCGGCCAAGGAAAGACATTGGTGGGGGGGGCATACGGGTCACTGCGAGGGGCGGGGGGGTGTAGACGAGAGAGCAAAGGAGGGAGCACATTCAGACAATGGAAGAAACACAGGGAGGGAAAAGACGCCGGGATGGAGACTCTGAGCCACTGGAGGTTCCTCTTTCTGCAGTTTCCATCTACACTTTTCTTATACCGCTTTGTAATGGCACTGAGGTCTCCAATGATAAGACTCTGTTTCTGATTCGATTTCAGAGGAACGCCACTGCTGTCTAAGGGAAGCAGAGAAAGAGAGCAAGAAAGGGCTATCGGTGTTATTTGACGTCGATCCTAAGATAAATTTAGGGAAAGGACAGCTGGCTCAGATCAGCTTTCATAATGCAGGTGCTTTCTTCCGCTCTCTGCTGCTACTGCTGCATGTGCACAGCCACCTCTATCAGTCTTTCACATATCTAGGTAGGGCTAACATTTCATTCTATTGAGCAGTAAATGAACAGTAATCTCTAACTTCACACGGATGGCTCAGATTTAGACTCCTTTGCAAAGCCAGAGGTTTTCCCTTTGTCTGAAAGAAGTGCCGTGTGACGAAGAAGGCTGACACTCTTAAGAGCTTGAACGAATATTAAAAAGTTAATCGAAGTAATTGGAAGGAGCACACCCTTTTCTCCACACCCACTTACAAATTTTACTATAGATACAGACTTGGCTTCTAACTGTTTAGGCCCAGACTTGAGAGAGAGAGAGAAAATATATCGTATATGGGAGTTAGTTTGAGTTATTTTGCTTTATTTTTTTGACCCCCATTCTTTGAAACATCTTTCCAAAAGTGGCTTTAGCTCTTCACTGATAACATTAGTTGTTTGGGATATGTTTTGGGATACTGCCTGCATGCTATGACCAATAGGATCGGACTCTGAGCTCCATATGAGCAACTTGATCCTAGTAGAGTTGATTTGCATTTTGTATATGTCAAACGATCATGTCCAGCAATATGGTCCAAATGTTCTGTCAGGCGTCCACCACTTACATGATCCAGCTGTGTACTGCAGCATGCCACGAGTGGCATCCCACATATTTATTTTATAAGCCCAGGGAAGTGTTCTGTTACCCCAAGAAAGTGTTTTAACAGATTTCTTTGAATCTCATGTTTGCAACAAGACCCTGGCTGATGGAACTGCATTTAGCTTGGTGTATTACAATTTGCACAGATTTGTTTTGTGCATCCATGTTATACAAAAACACCATGTTTAAGAAGGTGACATTTGATGGGAGTGGAATATTGACTTAATTCTCCCTTTTTTCATGTATTTTCCCAACAGGCTTAGCCCACCATATTAGTCATATATACATATTTGACTGAATATATAATACATTGTGCATTTAGCACAATAAGCTAGACTCAGTGGTCAATTAAGCTGCTAAAATCTCAGTTAGGTTACTTAAAATTAAAATTATAAAGGAAGAAATCAAGGTTCAGTTGCTTGGAGAAACAGCACATTCAGAGTTGTTTTAATCCTCATAAAACCTTCAATCTGGACATTCTGGAGTCTTGTGTGATATATTAGATTTCCTTTTCCATAATACGGCAAATGAGCAAAAAACTTGTGGGAAACTCAGCCAGAAATCGAAGTGATCCAACTAATTTCTCAAAATTGTGTTCAGTAGTAAGCTGTAAGAGAAGGAAATTGTTTAATCAATAAATTATTTGTGTAACTCACCCAAATAAACTAAAAGGCAGAAAACCAGTTGCAATGGAAAGTGGTCTGTAGGTTGTGTGGACAAATATTGGCTAGAGTGTATATGGGATCATAGAGATGACCTTAGCTGCCTTCTTTTGAATTTAAAGTGAGAATTCTGATAAGCATACAGCACACATTCTAAATACGTCATCTCACTTGAGTGCAAAAATGTCAACTCTTTTTATTTTTTTATTAATCACATTTATAAAGCTGTCCAGTCAGGATGGGCAGCCATATAAATGTGATTAATGAATAAATAAAAATAAATAGTTGTGCTGACATTTTTGCACTCAAGTGAAATGCATGCAATTACCAGAATTCTCACTCTACTTTAAAAGAAAGCAACTTTTCCAAACTGTATTATGGGGTACATATGCACACCTCCAGCTACATTTTTTTTATTGTGGCATGAGAATTTTTATTTATGTTTTGTTTCTTTATTCCTGCTCTCATCATCTATAAAATCCTATTATGCTGTCATTTGCCGTGGAAAAGGGCTTTGTAATTATGTTTTTTTTATCATGTTAAACTGTATTTCTCAACTCCCTCCCTTTAAGGCAAAATGAGATGACTTTTGTGCAGTTGGGGGCCACATTTTATGCACTCCAAAAATTGGATTCCAAGGACCACATGTTTTCACCACATGGTGGTAAAAATGTCAGGCCTATTGTTGGCAGGGAGAGAGAAAAACGGAAAATTGATATTGTGAATATAGTAAAGAATTATGCAGTGATTTTTAGCCTTCTGCAAAAAACCAGGTCAAAATACTAGTAGCACAGGCTTCAGAAGCCCTGGAGCATCCTCAAATGGGGCTAAGGTTTTGTCCACTCCTAACCCAGACTCATCAAAAGGTGAATGATTTAGGGCAGTGTAATCGGAAATCAGCATGTTTTTGTCCAAAAAGGATTGTAAAATATTCACAGGGAAGACTATAAAGAAAGGAAAATAGAATAGAAGCAAAAGCCAAACAATGAAGAATAAAGTTCAACATGTTTAAGGCCAGTTTGAGAAAGGAAAGGTTTGAAGAGTTTAAAGAAAGGACTTCATGAACAATTTGGATTTAAGGACTGACCTGTAGAAAGAGGATGTTATTTAGATAATGAGATGATTATTCATTTATGGGCACATACACTTTGATCCTTTTCAATTAAGTATTCACCCTCGTGCAAGTTCCCACCCTAAGCGCCCTGTCAATTAAGTACAAATGAAGTGGTCAGAAACAAGTTTACTGTTTGTCAGCCGGTTTTTTAAATTGCCATTTATTTCATAATTTTCTTCGGGCTTTTTTTGTCTACTCAAGTAATTAAATATCTCATTTTGTCTTGAATTGTCTATCCCTAAATTATACTATAGCAATAGCGATGCCATGGATATTAACCCAAAACAGGTGTCAAATGTGAAATTTAGATTTACAGTGAGATAATTAATAAATTTTAAACAAGGGACCTGATCGACTGGAAATATTTCATCAGGCTCACCCGCCCCGACAGAACCAAATTGCCTTCTGTCAGTCAAACTAGACAAGTAGGCACCCAGGGCTTACCAAGGTTTACTTTCTCTGCTCTGGTAGAAGGCTGACCTCGAGTAATATATGCCACAAAGTCACTATTCTTACTGGCAACTTCACCTGCCACTTACAAGTCATGCTCTTCATCTGTACTGCAGAGCAGAGTGGCCATTGCAGAGCTCCATGCTTTCCAGAGGGCTCCATAGCTACAGGGGACCTTCAGCACAGGATCTGCATTTTGAATGTGGAAAAAAAACAGCAAGTAGAACTCCCTTCGCTTCCCCCTAACAGCTGCAACAAACACTGCTATTCCCGCCCACCATGAAAGCAGCAACATTGCCAGCTTCATTTCTGAGGCGGTCTTGTGGGGGCAACAGTTTCTCTCAGATGGCAAGCTTTCCCCCTGAGAGAATCTAACATTAACCAAGAAGCGTTTCCATAAATGAGTTCTCGTGCTCCAAGGAACATGACAGAGGAGCAGTGGAATACAAGAGCGAAGCACCTGTTGCACCATCACCTATTGCTTCTTCTAGCATCACAGCACTACAGGTAAAATCCTAGCTGTGTGTAAGACTTGGTTTCAGAGATGGAACGTTCTGAATTGTGGCAAGAACATTGTGAAACACTTTCTGGAACGTTTACTTCTTGAAAACTATATCTGCAGTAACTTGATCAGCTTTGAGAGAGAGAGAATTATTAAAAATTAATTATTAAAATGTTTACCAGTTATTAATATTGACATTTGGGTTGAATGCAACTCTGCTTTCCAAAGGAAACTGGTTCAGTATGTAGAAGAACAGTACATACTGTCTGAATAACTAGTCACCACTAGATTTTTAATCCTAAAAGTCAATAAGTACAGTATACTGAAATTTTAAAGAGAAGTTCTGTTTAAGAAAGCAGTCTACAGGGCAATCTGATCCTGGCCCAGTTGTTAACCTACCAGTGCCTTGGTGGACCTGCATGTTTTTTGTTGCTTAGAAGAAGAAAAACATATAGGTGCAGCCTAGCGGAGAGTTGTATCCAAGAGATGCCGCCAGTGAGAATACTCCTAGTCACAGTCTGGAAGCCAAACCGCTCGGTTAGACCACAAGCAACACACGTAGACACACACACACACACACACACACACACACACACACCAGTTATCATGGGTGTACTGATTGGATGGTCTTGAGGAAGAAGCATCAGTTCCTTATGTTGGGCCTTGTAGTTCATAGTCATTGCAGCATTTCAGCACCAGAGTTGTGTAACTGCCACTTAATTGCCCCACTTAAGAATTGGTTAGCTCAATCAGGGGTCCTCAACCTTTCTCGGTTGGCAGCCCGGCATGAGGTGGGGAAAGAGGGGCGGGTGCAGGTGTGCGTGCATGCACCAATCACGGCATTACATTTGTACACCAATCACATACCAATCGTGCATGCGCATGCATACCAATCACAGCACTGTGATCACACACCAATCACGCAAGGGGGGGTGCACACACGTACTGATGTGCGCATGACACCCCGCCACTCACACGAACTTGGTTGGCAAGAGGCTACGGCCCACAGGTTGGGAACCTCTGAGCTAAATTATGCACCAGAGATCACTGAGGAATAGCCTCATAAGCAGCACATTGCATCCCCATCTAGATTCCTTCAGAGTAACAGAAACAGTATTAATGTATATGGGCCTATTGGCCTAGCCAATCCTTCATTCTTGGAGAATGAAGAGGACATTTATAAAACAGTATCATTCCTCAGAATTTTGGATTTCAAATGGATAATAAAACTAAATTATTTGAAATGAGTTACCAAACAGGGGCATCTAGAATGAAATAATATTGCAACTTCTAGTATTAGAGAATTTCAAATTGCATATATCCGATGGTTTTCATTATCCAGACCTCACTTTACAGCAAATTAGCACACCAAAGATCCATCAAAGTCAGCCTCACCCAGATCATTATGGGTGTCTCTTCCCCTTTTCATGATCCCATGCAACTTTAGGAACAGCTAGATAAAAGCTTCTTATGGATGTTATGGATGTGTTTGCATCAAGGAAGTGAATCATTATACTATTTAGCTCATGTTATGGCATAAACCATATGTCTGGTGCTTGATGACTATGATGGCTTAAACTGCATCCTAATTAGAGTACATAAAGTGATGCAACTTGCAGTTTCTCTCATGCATTTAGAGTGACACTGTAAAGTTCTAGGCCAGAAATTAGAACCCGTGAACCAGGATTTGTTGAAGTACATCTCCCATTATCATTGGTCCTGCTAGCTGTAGATGGTGGTCCCATAATATTTACAGAGTCAAAGATCCCTCGCCTCCAGAAAGTCAACAGCTGGCCTTCAGCACCGGAAGCTGTCTCTATAGCCGATGTAGATGTTCCTTATGTGCAAGCTGTTTATTATATATGTATTTCCCCTTATTTTCCATTCAAGGTTATCTAACTCTTCTCCAAATGCCTCTCCTGTGGTTTTAATAGAAGGACAAGTTGCTCAGCAGAGACCTTGTCCAGCCTCTGGATCCTGCAGTAGAGCACAGGCAGCTGTTGGCCCATGAGCAATTCTGGCTATCAGCAGACAGAGAAATGTATAGATGATTTACCCTTTGGCTCCTTTAGGCAGCTTAGCTCCAGGCCAGCTGGAATGCGCCAATACGCAGCTGTGCCTCCCACTCCAAGCAACTGGGTAGCAGAACGTCAGCTTTGGAGCTGCAGGGAGAATTGTGTACAGCGGCAACACAGATCAGCCATCAGAGCATCTGTGCTTTCCACCTTTTTTTCTGGAGGTAAATTAGCTCACTGTCCTGAAATCTGGGCATGTTGTTGATGATAAAAAGCATATCATGTTGCAATAAAATAAAATATTAAAATACGAGTCCTTGTATGTGTTCTTTTCAAGGAGGTAAACTTTTGAGCGTTCCAATTGACTCCTTTTTTCATTATCATCAGGGAGAGTTTCATTATCACGGCTTCCCTTGCTCCCTGATTTTGTGCACACCCTTCAATGCAAGCTGCTGTTTCTGCTGCCAACAAAAATGCTTACCTCTCTCCTTAAGTTAGAAAGCAGCAAACTCTTTGAATTCTCTGAGATAAATCAAAATGGATTCAGAATTACGTATGTGCAGTATGTGACATTTCAGATGCCCGTATTTTGCAGATCCAAGATGTGCTTTGTACTTTCAAACGACCATCTCTGAATTGGTATCCTTGGGATATAATGAAAATCCTGGCTGTTCTAGTCCCAACATGTTTAGCAGCCATCAGACTGGAATAGACTGTTTTAAACTTAACCAGCAAACCAGGACAAGCGGTGATGCGCTCAGTGCCATATTTTCAAACATTCACCTACTTTTTCTACAGTATATCCTTGCTCTGGCATGGCTTTTTAAAATACATAGAGGAAAGCTTTGGGGATGCTCAGTTCTGCCTTTACTCATGTGTCTTTCTTCTTAATGCCATTCTTACTGAATTTCCTTCAAAGGAAATGGAATCGGACATTTCAGTACATCTGTCCTAAATCAAGCAAAACCATGGAAAAATGCACACATACCATATACAGGTGTGCCCCTTCCCATTTACAGGAGTAAATCACAGGGGCACACCTGTATATGGCATGTGTGCATTTTTGCATGGTTTTGCTTTTATTTTTTTTCTCCAGGATCTGAATCCCAGCTCAGAATTGACGCTGTTGACCCACTCCGTACAATAACATTCAGCTCAAACAGTGGTCCATATAAATAATAGTAGTTTCACCTGAACAACATGGTAAATTTGGGTAATATTTTTTTTACAAAGGTTGAGTTCTATGTGATTTCTGTGATTCACTGTATTATGCAGGCCCAGATAAAGTGACACTTTTATAATTGGGTTGTCAGAACCCAATCAACTGGATAAATTCAACCAGCAAAAATTAAATCATTTACCTACATTGGCATGTAGCACAACTGTGATGGGCAGCTTGGTTCCACTTTCATTCTATTCAGAGAAAAGTTCTCAAATTTCACTAAGCCCTTTAAAGATGATGATGTTATCCATTTGGTCATGTTCAACTCATGGTGATACTGTGCGCCAGGTCTGTCCGCATCTTCCAATCTTGCGCTAATGCTTTGAATTTTTTTTATGCTCTGACTGACATAAGCTTTGACGGTGTCCAGTCATTATGTTCTGGTTTCCTTTACTGTTAACTCTTCCAAACATAATTGCTTTCTCCACTGAATTCCCCTGCCTAAGATGGCCAAAATAAGTGAGACACAGTTTTGTGATTCCCCCCCACCCCCTTCCAGTGGCATGTCTGGTGTTATGTGCTGCAATACTTATTGGTCACCTTTGCTGTCCAAGGAATACGCAAAAGCTTTCTTCAGCACCACAGCCCACCCCACAAAGAACACCAACATTTTACATGTTCTTTCACAGTTTCACACTACGGAAGTAGGATAGTAGTACAGAAGCTGACACCTTTGTTCCATTGTGCAATATCTAAGGCTTTTATGGCATATCTAAGTCTTTTAATATGCCCGAAACATGACTTATAATTGTAGAATTGTAAGCTGGCCAAAGTCACTTGATTGAGTTGGGCAACTGTAAACACTGAATAAATAAAGAACTACATTAAAAGGATTCTGTTCTCCATTTTTCCTTACTTCTTGGAGTCAAAGGTATAATGGAAACAATAGTCTCCCCAGGACACATTAAATCAACAGCCACAAGCGACAATGTCCTAATTCCTTTGTTTGAAAGTCAGAAACGTGTTGGGAAGCTTGTTCTTTGGTTGAAGTACTCCTGTAGTTTAGATGTTTCTCTTGGCTTCTTCTTACTCTAAACGTAAATCTAACAGTCTTTAACTTCAACTCGCTTTTTTTCCCGTTCATATTCTAAACAGCATCCCTTTGGGATAATTATCATCGCCATACTTTTTGGCATCCTTTAAATATATATAAAAAGCAAATCTGCTATTACTTTAAACATCATCTTTCTGTTGGTTTTATGTAAGCAGTTTCTTCACTTTTGAATGCTTCTGAGGGTTACTCTCTGAGGTTAAATGAAACATAATTCTTCTTTCTGTCACAAAGGCTGTATTTGTCATTGATAGCTGTGGCAAAAAAAATTCTGCTGCAGGGAAGTTGGGGGTAGAGGGTGAATGAACGCGGCAGCTTTGACTGTGTAATCAAGGGCCCACCTCCTTTTTGTGTGTATTGGAAAGCAGTTGTTTTGTTGCCATGTTGATTTTTTTTACCCCCTGGAAGGAGAGTAAGAAAAGGATGAGAACTGCAATCTCATGTGAGAGGAGAAATCGTATGGGAAAGATATTCAGGTTATTCCTATAATCAAGCAGAACTTTAATTCTGCCCTGTCTAGCAAAGCTTGGTGGTTCCTTGTATGCATTGTATGGATTGTCACTTGTTGGACTACTTTCTCTATACTTAGTTTGTTCATAGTGTTTTTTTTTAATCACTCCAAGCCTATTAAGTTTTTTTAATCACTCCAAGCCTATTTCAGCTAAACTTTTGAATTGGTCATCACAAAATTGTCTAAATCTGTGCCATTCTAATTAATGTTTCAGTGGTTTTATCTGGGCATGCTATGTGTTAACAATATCAAAAGTCATAGATAATAGAGAAATGGCGGGGGCCGGGGGCCAAATCAGGTGAAGGGCAGGCGCACCCGCTATTTTCGAGCGTTGGCGCGTGCCGACCCCCAAGGC
>JANHFO010008445.1:32134-65547 GCA_032468095.1 Pareas carinatus | reverse complement strand
TTCACCTTTTAAGTTGCATTACTGAAATAAATGAACTTTTGCACAATATTCTAATTTTTTGAGTTTCACCTGTATATTTTCCATGTTTTGCCATTCAAGATATTTAAGCACATGCATCTGTCATTACATCAGGTGGGCATTTTTTTATACGAAAGAAAGTTGGTACCTTAATTTCTGCCTTCTCCCCCTACCCCTCCCGAGAGAATATTTTAATGAGACTTACGCAGCTGTACTATCTCAGAGTAAACATTAACAATGCTAATTGCTTAAAGTTTACCCTTTGATTTCTCAGTCAGGCGTACCTCTGAGACTTGCTGCTTTTTCAGGAGACTCAAATTTTGAAATGCAGGAGAAATCCTGTGCATGTTAGCATGGAAAGTGAGCCTTTTCTTCTGAAAGAGAGTATTCTGACTTTTGTCTGCTACCTCTGAAGAGAGCAAAATGGTCGCAAGTTGCCAAAATCCATGGAGAAAATTGTGTTGCCAGGCACCTTCACACTTCAGCTTAAGAAGGCCTGAATGAAACAAGGGGGAGGGGACGAAGTCTCTGGGAAGGAATTAATTCTGCCAGAGAACTGCAGCTGTTAAGTCCTAAGCTTTGGAATCAGCTGGGAGATGCAAAGAAACAACATGGGCATGCAGGCACACGTACATGCACGCCTGCACACCACCTTATCTGCCTTGCTGGATTAATTCCAGGCCCCTTTCTTATGCACATCTATTCTGTAACCGAAGGTCGCTACAGAATGGGAAATTGAACGGCTTTGCTGCCTGAGCTGGTCAGAGCCAAGGAAGCTCCCATCGCAGGTGCTTTAGTCTCGGAAATAGAAAACAGCATGCTGCAGAAGTTGGCTGCAGCATGGTTTGTGGCTGAGCTATTCTATTTCTCTGCCAGGGTGTTTTCTCCACATTGTCTATGGCCATTATGAGATCCAATATGAAAAGAGCACTCTCTAACCTGCCTTTCATTTGGCCATTTTGTTTTTCATCCATTAAAAAAGGAGCTACTTGTTACAGAGGTCCTTTTTAGCAAGCTGGACCAATGGTCCCATTCTCAGCTGTGAACATGGGCAAGGTGAGATTTCATACAGCTTGTTTAAATTACTTATTCACCCAAGGGGATTTTGACATTTTCTCTTTTTGTTGGAAGAGAAGAATCAAGATGAAAATGCAAGGTTGCCAATCTGTCTCCCTGGTGCAGACAACACACAGAGGTACTAAATCAAAGAATTTTTCTAAATAATAAATTCTAGGAATACCACCATAATTGCATCTTGTATCTCTCTGGGATGCCACCCTTTCTCCAGTTGCTCCTTTTTCATATGAGAATGTAATTTTGCAATGACTTTTGTCAGAAGCAACACTTTTATTCATTTGAACATTGGTTATTTCACTGATAAACTACAGGAAGAGCACTTTAAAAATGCCTTTTAATTATGCTTATCTTTTTTATCCTGGATCAGTTTCTCTGGAAGGACTTGGGTGTTTGTGTGCACACTCATGGGTGGGTGTGTTTTGTGCTGCCACCATTGCACTTCAGATTTTTAGGTTGGTGGCTGTTCTGAAAAATAATTTGATGATTGGCTTTGTAATTATTAGTAATTCACTAAATAAAGCAGATTTAGCAGGTCTTAAATTCAATGCATAATCCTGCTCTCCTGCAGAACACAGAAAAAAACCAACCCCATCAATTTGATTAGACTGACCTACAGGGTTTGCTTCCCTTGAAAAAGCTTTGAATGTTTACCTTGAAATATCTGAAACTGCCCCTCCCTCAAAATTATCTTACATCTAAGAACCAATTCTCATGAAACAGAGCGTTTTCATACATAGAAGCAGCAGTTTAAGTCCAGGTCCAGCAAGGCTGGTTAAAGAAATGCAAACATTATAATCCTCAAATCTGTGCTCATTTGTGAAAGACTTTTTCTCAGAACTTAGAATGCTAATGCAAAAAAAAATGAATAGGCATTCAGTTTTGCAGATGGTTTTGACCTTGCATGATCAGCTTACACAAGACCATTGTGATATATTGGCAATGCCCTGTAGCATTGTAATTTTGAAATACTGGTCTAAGGAGCTAATAACATTGTTCACAGTCTAAGCACTTCATAATCTGACTGCAGTCCTATTAAAATCAATGGAGCTCACACATGAGTGTATATAAAGTATCAAAATCCTAATTTTGGCAAGCTAACTGTGCTTGGGCTTTTAATAGATAATTATTTATGTGTACTGCTTCCACTAAAGACTCAAGCAGCTTTCAGAGACAGAGTATGTATAACAACACACGATCTTATCATCCAACACTAGTCATAATTTTGAAACAATCTTGTCATTTTATAAACATACTCAGAATGAAACTGCAAAATTTATACTTTCCCTGGGAAAATTTACAACTGAAATCAACATAATATAAAGGTGTTTAACCTTAGATGGAATGAATTCTCATTTCTGAAGTGGGGGAATTATTGCACTTTCAAAATGTATTTTATGTTGTATATTATAGACTGAAGTTGCTATCAATACTTGCTTTAACTAGTCATTCTTTTTTATGATTTCAGTTTCGGTCTGACTCAACACTCGATTAACCTACATTTGTGTATCATATAATGTTGAATGATTTTCTCAGTCACCTAGCAATCTTTTTTTTAAAAAAGCCTTGGGATTGGAACCATTATGAACAGAGTCAGATGTCTGTATCCCCTGCCCTCCTTTTTTATCCACCATGCAACCACAGAAAATAAAAACCAAAATGGTCATAGAGGGCCTTTCTAAGACCCTGCCTTAATCACGTACATCACAAGGGACATTTCAACCTCAAGTAAGTAGTTTATGCAGCACTGAGGAGTGAGGGAGTGTCAATTTAGTTCCAAACTTCCTACAATTTGTTGAAAAAAAACCAGTATGTCATGGCACCTATTCCCACCTAACATTAAGCCATAATAATTTTGTGTGTCACATTATATCAAGCCAAAACCAAACCAACCACTAGTGGGTGTGATTACTATGGATACTAGCTTTACTAAAAGGATCCTAGTTGTCCTTGTATTTTACAATAGAGACTCCTTTATGGGCTGTAGCAGTATAGCAAGTCACAAAATAGAGTGTAGGGACAAAAATCCCATTCATTGAAGCCAATATGGTGCATGACAATTATGAACATTTTGGACTGCATCTTAAAATCTTATGTTAAGCCTAAACAACAAACTGGGTGTGGAGGGAACAGATTCTGCAACAACTGAAGAGCACTGCAGCTGAATCATTGTTCATCCCTGGTTTATCGAAGTATGGGCTTAATTTGCCCAATAGTCACTGGTGTTTTGTAATGGAAGGTCTGCTGCTTGGTGGGAAAAGAGCGCCTACTTTTCATGCAACAGATTCAATCTTTGGCACTCCATGTAGAACTGGAAAAAAATTGTATTGAATCCTGAAAAACAGCCAGTTAGGGAAGATGAGACTATTACATGGTCTAACTCAATATGACTCATCTGTAACATGATTTTATTACACAAGATACATGTTTTCAGCACATCCCATGCTTTCCTTTTAAGTATTAGGATCAGGCCTGAAGCAGATAATATACCTTGGACCAAAATATTGTATGTTGTCTAGATTCCATGTAAAGCATGGGGTGATGTCAACAGTCTTCATGTTTTTCAATCAGCTCTTCAAAGCATCTTCTTACATACATTTCTAGCATCCAAGATGCATCATTACTATCAGAGGTCAACTGGAGATAAAAAGTCTGAAGAGATGAACCAAAGGAAGGCAAACCACAGACAAGCGTCAACACTCACTATTGCAATTTCCTTTCTTTTGTTAATAATTTATCATTTTTTATATAAATGGTTTTTTCCTAAATGATTCCAACATTTAATAAATTGTCACATTCTGAAATTCAAACATACTGAGTGCTGTATTGCTTATAAGCAGCTCTTCCAAGGAATGTATAATTAGAAAGAAATTATTGACTTACTTTATGTGGTATGCTAACCAGTAATGTGATTGGTTTGGTTTTGGTTTTGGTTTGGTTAACCCAGTCATTATGATTCATTCACTAATCCATGATTTAACAAGCTATGGTTTAGCATGTATGAATCTAGTCATAATTTTGGCACCTTCAAATGACAAGGTCATGGTTGCGTAAACTTTGAAACTATTTTTGAAAACAATAAAGGCATAAATGGAAAAGAAATAATGTTTTTGAGTTTGGAGGTATAAGACAAGCAATTTATAATGGCATTTAGAGACATTGTTACAGGAAAATTCACCAGAAAAGGAAGGGCGACTCAAATGGCCATTCTAGCTTGTTAGCTAGGAAAAAAAGAATTTAGAGACATCTGAAGAATTGTGTAGGGATCTGCACCAAGAAATGAAAACTACATTGTGTCTTCTAGAAAACACTCTGTTATCAAAGATATCACAGAACAAGATATCCAACAAAATTTACTTGAAGAAAATATGAACACTTTGAGGAAAAATCTGTCACCAGATACACTGAACGAGATACTAAAAATCAAGAAATAAATAAAATGAGAATACCAGGAAATAAGGGAATAATTTCCCTTTGTTGGATTTATAAGAGAGACAGTTTAAGGCACTAAAGAAATTTGTAATAAGAATCAACAACCACCTGGATGTCTAAAGAAAAAACAAAGTTCAGTTGTCTTTTGAGGCAATCACCTGGATAAATTACAAAGAAAAACTGTCTTATATAAAATAAAATAAAAGATTATAAAGTTGGCTTATTCTAATGGACAGAATAAGGGAGGGATAAATAGGCTACATTTTTACACAGGATGATTCTTTCTGGATTAGTGATGTTGTACCAGGTTTGCCTAAAGTTGATATGATGTAAAAACTTTTCCTCATGCAGTCATATTTTATGTCATTATAATTTTATAGTATTTAAATTGGTTTTACATTTAATTGCTTTTAACTAAAGTAAGGAAGTTGGGAGAATTTTTTTTAAAAAGAAATTATTTCTTTTTCCTATATCCAATTTAATATTTTTTGTTTGTATTAGAATATTGGGATTATTATATACTTGTGAAATGTGGATGCACCTACAGAGTGGAGATAAGGAAATTGTAATGTTATTTGGAATATTTTGTATTGGAATTTGTCTTTTCTAAAGGGGAATTTTTCCTTGTCATGTTTAACTTGGAGGTTTAAAAATGTTGTGTGTAGTAAAATGTTGAGACTATTTCATGATTTAAATTAAATGGAGTTTTGTTGTATGTCAGAGGTAAGGTGTAGAAGGTTACATTTTGTGTGTGTTTTAATGTTAAAATCTTAGATCTCTGTATGAATCTTTTGCTGGTAACTGGATTAAAGATGTTACTTATTTGATTTGTCTGTTTTTAAGAAATGGCTTACGAGATGAATAGTTTACAGTTGTTAGCAAAGAGGAAGTGAAGAGATTAGGGAATTATTTACACATGCCACGAAGGGGGTGGAGTTTTCTTCTTCTCTTTATACATTTATTTTTCTTGTAATTCTTTTCTTTCTCTTAATCTCTCTTATCTTTTGTTGTTTTATTCAAACCTTTAATAAGATTATTGGAAAAAATGAAAGCAAGGAGAGATCAGCATGTGCTGAAAACTAAAAATAAAACAGTGGCTGCTGCATTTAGAGAGGATTAGTTGAAATCCAAGTCAGACCTGGATTTGTTTTTGATTAAACTAATGACCCCAAGTCAGCTATGTCACCCAAATATGGAAATGAGGGCAGACATAACTGCCAATCTTCTGTTGACAGAGACAAGAGCCTTGAGTGACCCTGCAAAAAACAGGCTTCTTGACCGCATCTGTGAGTGTAAGGCAAGGAAGGAGAAGGTGAGGAGAGATGATGTTTTGTCTGCAGCTACTCTAATTGCAGTTATGACAACAGGAATTTTTCTTTAAAGTTTCCATCCTTAAAGAAAGAGAAGACAGCCATTGTAAAGGAAGATACAATGCTCCCGAAGGAATTTGGATAGCTTTTGTTGTTGTTGTTGAGATTCTGGCACTCCTTCACTGGAGTGTCATTTACTTAGGTAGAGCAACAAATTGGACGTGCTATGCCATGGGAATCTAAAGTAGCTGGGGGAGACATTAAAGTAATGAAGTCATATTGCCATTTTATCTCTATAAGGGCAATGAAGAAGATTCGAGATAGATATTGTGTATACGCTTCCTGATGAATGGTTATTTTGATTTTATAATGGAACTGTAAACAGCCAGATACATATCTACTTATAAACAGCAATTTCCCATTAGAACCTTTTGTGGTAAGTAAAGTTTAATATCCCACTACAGCCCTAGATCACAAAAAAAAATCACAAAGCACTCTAATACTAATCTATGCTCTCCAGATATGTTGGGAATCTAACTCCCATTGTTTTCAGCTGTTGCCCACGTTGGCTAGAAATTCTGGAAGCTGCAGCCCTAACAGATCTGCAAGATGCCAGGCTGGGGAGGTGACTATTTGAGGGATGATGAATACTGATTTATCTGAAGGAAAGAGAAGATAAATCAAACCAAAATCACAATCCACACAATTTAAATGTCTAAATACCAACCGTTAACAAGAGCTTCCCTTTATGCTGTTATCATAACACATATGAATCTATTACAATAGACCTGCAATCATGCACTGCAGGGGAAAACGATTCATTTGGAACATAGAATCCTCCCCCTTGCCTCAAAGGTGTGCTCCTTCTAGTAGAACCCAGGAGGTCAATTCTTGGTGAAGTGTAACCCTGGAGAAGCAAATGCTATGGATGCTTATTGGAGTGTTCATCCCTTTGCGAGGACAAGAGTGTGTTTATGGTTACACATAGCCTATGTGATGGATGATCACGGTGTGCTGGTGCTACAGATTCAAGAATAAGCCCAAATCCTTTATTCTCATCTAGGGCTGGTAGCAGAAAGCTGATGCTCTCTCTTGGAGTAGTTCTTGACACAAGTGACAACTCCAGCTTCCTATAAATAAAGATATGGAAAAGTTAAGATGTTGAAAAGGCATTCTAAATGACATCCAAGTCTGCAGAGAAACATGCCTGCTTCAGTTTGTGTGCAGTTTGAACAATATGAGTAGCTTTGTTTGTTATTTTACTTTCCTATCAAGTACTAGCCAGACTTGACCAACCAAGGTTAGTTCATCTTGCCCCCTGCTGTAGGCAATCTCTGTCAAAAAAAGTAGTTATATTTAGGGCATAGAAGTTGCACAAATATCTGAGGGAGGTTCCCATAGATGTGTTTTATATGTCCTTTTCTCTTTTCATTAACTGTGGTGACTATAGAACAGTCTAATACTTGTGAACTAGAATACCTTCACTGCCTTTAAACTAACAGTAATCTATTTATTACAGAGGCAACCATAAACCCATATTCATTTCAGTTTTAAAAGAGACTCAGTTTCTAGTAATCCTCATCAACTGAATTCTCCCCATCCTTTCCAAGCAGAATGGAACCAAGAACACAAATATGACTAGAGAAAGAGGCTCTGTGAAATGAAGGGACATGCTAAGGAAGGGACATGACTTCAGTTCTTATCACCTGTCTTGTGCGAAATTTCTCACTTGTATTGTGATAAATTTTCCCAAATTTCATTGCTGCTTTGATTTAAACAAATGGACTTGCCTTTAAAAGCTTAAGTGTTATGGTCTGTCATAATAAAGGAACAAAATAAATAAAACATTCTTCCATTTTCCTTTCAGGAAGGAAAAATACTCACCTCATTCCCAAGTTCACACAAAAAGTTTATTTTTAAAATGTATACAACTACACAATTTGGATTATACAACAAGATTCACAATTCGATCCATGAGCAAAACAATTGAAGGAATACTACAGACTACAGCATTGATGACTTAATGAATAATCACCTCACCATGCAAAGTATCAACTAGAATTAGCCACTCAAACCAGTAAAGGCAGTTAGAAGGAGTAAAATCTTTCATAGATTTGGCAGGCAACCTCCATTCACTATAGGTGGAGACATTGGATGAATTTCATGACATAATGAACTGATTTCCTCAAGGTCTGTGTATGAACCTCATCAAACACTTCAGAGAATTATTGCTCTAACTTTTACTGAAGAGGCCAGTAAGCTAGTAGCTATTTTTTCTCTAATCAAAGTAACCTTTCCAATCAATGATAATTACCAGTGAGGAAGAAAAAGAAGTGTTTTCTGAACATTATAGTGAGACTGAATTATCATTAGTGTAGTATTTATTTTGTTCACGGCTGCTATTTCAATACTAATATTAATCAATCAATATTAATCATTTCAATATCTGGATGGAAACTATAAAATGTGACCTAAGGACCTTAGATTTGTTGCTATGAAATGAGCAAGACAGAACCATTGAGAAACCGCTTTAAAAACAGGGTTTTTTGCTATGATTTGCATTGTTTAAGACACTTTGACTCTAATTTCATATAAGACATATGATATAGCAAGATAACCCTCACATAGGACGATTTTCCTATGCCTTTCCTGTGGCTTTCAAAAATCTGCTTCAGCAATATGGGAAAAGAACAATGCTGCCAAAACATGTACCGGAATATTTTAATGATACTGATTCTGCCATTGCTTTTGATGTGCTAGCTTAAGCTTAACCTTAAAATGTTTGGTATAGATACTCCAACCAATCATACCTTCTGGGGGTTCAGAGACTGGTGGGTTTAAGCAATACATATGGTAACCACGGTCACAGTCATCACAGAAGAGCAACTGGTCCTGATCCAGAATTATTGAGAAAGAAAGACAAAACAGACATTATTTAGTCTAAGTAAAAACATGCAATCCTGCCCATGGTTGTACTAAAAAGATGAATGTGTAATGACAGGGAACCAAAGAACACATCAGTGGATCACTTGTTTCTCGTCCTATATTGTCATGTGCTTGCAATCTAACTAACTTGCACATTGCAATGTGCATTTGAAATAGGAAAAAAAAATTAATCTGAATCTGAGTGACCAACAGCAATGCAAGTAGGAATTGGGGAGGGGGGAGTTACAGAACTGCTGATAACATTTGACCTAATATTCCTGTGCCCTGGGGATGTTATCATCCTCCTTCTCATTCTCAAACGCCTTCTAGGAGAGACTCATTTTCTGAACAACTCTGAATAAGAAGTAGGTGGGCCAAATGTTCAAGGGAGGGCTGTTCTAAAATAAAGGAATACTCTGGACCACCTAGAAGACGTCTTGGCAGATGACATTCCCTTAATGAAGAGCCTCTCAGCAAATCTTCACCCTCTGATCTCACCAGATGGGCTGATTCAACCCAAATTCTGAGTCACACTGTGTTTTAAAGGTGATAACTATTACCTTGAACTGCATCCCTAACTAACTGGCAGTTAATACAGCTTTCTTAGTAGTATTTTTATATGAGCAAAATTTAGTTTAAACATAACTGCACAGGCTGTTGCTTGTAGAATCAACTTCCAAATGACCTTCAAGAGGTGAGCTGAATAAAACAAGCTTCCTGTTCTATGAAGTACCACAGCTGGCACATTAATTATGCAAAGGCCATTTTGATCATTGCTGTAGAATTTGTTGGGACCTTTTGCACATCAACTCTGTCTGGGAAAGTGCAAACCCCTTCTGGAAATAATGATGGACCATCTCTAGAATCCACAGTCACTCCATCTTGTTGGGATTAAGCCCGATCCTAGTTTTCCCATCTAGATTCAGACAGCTTCCAGGGACCTCTGCAGCATTTTCTCCTCAGCTCAAAGTAAAGATATACAACTGGATACCAGTAGCATATTGATGATATCTCAACCCATGCTGGTAGATTATTTCTCCCAATCTCTTCATGTGCATATTGCTCAGATTACTACACAGAACACCTAGAACTTCATATGTCTGACAATTAGAAATGTTTATTTTAGATAATGCATCAGAAATGCATAGTTTCCCTAAAGGTCCTTCTTTTATTTTAGATTCTATGAGTCATCAAATCCTGTACACTCTATAGCAAAAGTCACCATCATTTTATAATAGCCTAACATTGATTGCCATCCATCACAGTCCTGAGCTCCAGAATTGACTGGATGCAGTTCCCATTAGATAGGCATTTGCAAGATTTGAAAAGAGACAACCTCTGAATGGGTTTGAGACTTTTGCTCTTGATATATTGTTAGAACAGCACCTCTTCAAATTTGTTCAGCATGTTGCAAGCTCTGTAGTAAAAATGACATGACTAGGGCAAATAATGTCTAATAAAGGCTTTTGAGTCATATCATTTGAACCAGCACAGTCCTTCTGAGGGAGGAAGTATTGCTTTTAAAAGATGAATTGTTTTCTTAGCTGCTAAGATTCAGTCTACAAAGACCGGACTGCATAAAACAGACACACTACCATTTTGGTCCCGTAAGTAATCGTAAGTGAGAACTAGGAAGCAATTTTGAAAGGGACAGATGAAAAAAATGATGCGCAAGTATAACTGAGTGTGCATATAGAATTTACAAAAAGGGCTCCCTTGTGTTGCTTGGATGTCTTTAGCTCAATGAATGAATCCTGGAGATCATGTACATTAGTTTGCAACTTATTATTACAAATGGCTAATTTGGGTATTGATAGCAAAGACAAGCTTACATCATTCTCAGAAGTCCCACAGAGGCTACAGGATTTGCATTCGATGCACTGCCATTGGTAGGTTTTGACAGCCTCTGTCATATTTGCTGTGAACTGCAAGCATGTTGGGTGACCTGGAGGAATGGGAAACATCTCTGCTTAGTAGGGTGTACTTTGAGTGGTTCTTTGAATCAAAGTCATACAGTTTAGGAAAACAAAACAGACATGGACATGGACCAATCACAACATGGGTTCCAAACTAATGGATATCAAAGAGGAAAGCAAGCATTAACCCTTTTGCTGCCAGGCACAAGAAAAATAAGTCATTCCTTCCCACTGCCCCATTGGCAAAGCAGTTTTATTCAGAGCTCTTAAAAACGTTTTGGCTGTTATTTTCCTTTTAATCAAAAATAACAAGATAACTGAGTTGAAAGAAGGAAGAATAGGCTTTTCCTCTTCCTTTATGAATGAAGGATTTGGAGGGAGAGGTTTTTTCATTGAAGATTTACTTGAACCTATTGAAACAGAACTACGGTACAAATTCATACATCAGACGGACAATGGGCAAACTTATATTTTTAAGAGCTCTGCACTACTAAGGTTAGCCTGCAAGAAGAAACAAACTGCACAACTAAGCTTTCAGGATCAACCAAAAAAATCCCCCCACCAATCCAAAATAATTTACAAAAGGAAGAGAAGTAGGAAAGCTAGCAACAGGGGAAGGACAACTACTGCTGAGACTCTAGGTTTTCCCTACATGCGTGTGGATGGCTTTGCCAAACAGCAGGACTACTATAGCAGGACCAGCAATGGGGAGTTCTGGAGGAGGGGTGATACAAACAAACAAACGTAAGGTAGGTTCAGTGGTCTTTCTTTATGACAAGAAAACAATAAGGAAACAGCCCGTTTTGTTTGTCCACAATCCTTTGCCCTATCTTCTGTGTTTATGCCATAAGTGAACGGTATCTTTCTTCAAAAGAATATTTTTTATCCCATGTTCCCCACCTCCAAGTTTTAACAGGTAGCAAAATATCCATGTGAAGGAAGAAGCAGAGAAGGATACAAGACCTGCATGTACCTGTGTGCTAAATGTGGCATTATATATTTGCGGTATTCAACAAGCCTTGGGCGGAAAGTCATTAGCAATAGATCCTTGCTCACAACAAAGACAGTTATAAGGAACAGCGACTAAGAATGTGTGATGAAAATTCCCAAGTAACTTATTCTCCTGTTATTTTTCCCCCCTCATAAATGTAGGCAGACAGTGTTCACCTTTCTTTTTTCAAGTCTGTAAAAGAATTCCTACAACCAACAAAGAAATAATGTCTCAACTCTGAAATCTTTCAGTCTCAAGCTACATATTGGCTTTAAGGGGGTATATGGGGGTGGAGAAAACAGATAGTGGGGAAAAGATTAACTCAGCCTTCCTATCAACCATTTCTCTATTTTGACTGACAATGGTCGCAGTATTCTACATTTGACACCCAGGCCTGGCCTGAAAAAAGAAGCTTCATTCCCACATGAAAGAGCAAAGAAACACTACTCTTTCTTTTCTTAGATGCTAGAGGCTACAGTCAAGATAGACCTGTGTACAAGATCTTCACCTCTATCAGGCTGTCAGACTAAATTCTTTGATATGGCTTGCAATATTTCAGACAAATTTTGTCAGATATCTCTTATCATTTTTTGAAAAAGTTTCCTATTTAACCAGGAGAAAGAAGAAGAGATATATTGGTGGTGTTTTTTTCTTTAAAAAAAAGACAAACTCCTCTTAAGTCCTTAAGCCATTCCATGTGTTTTGAGAAGCTTTAGGGGATCATGATTTGACAAATGTTTGAGGTTTAATTATTAAATTTGGGAGAATGCTACCTTTTATTCTTTACCTACCCAGGTAGATTTTACTTCTCAATCACCTTTCTCTTCAAATATCTCACTTTTCATTTCAATGTATCCTTTACACTCTAACATATTACTTCAATTTCCACGTGTAAGCATCTCTCTTTTGCTCATTTCCTGTCTCCAGGTCATCTCATCTTCCCATTCTCATATTCTACCCTATACATTGCTTTCAATGGTTCTCCTTTAATAGTCAGTGCTCCTCTGCAGCTGAAGAATTTAGAGATAAAAATTTTGGTAGGAACTTCTGGATTTCTTAGGATGCTCAGCTTTTCTTCCTCCACAGAGGTTATGATGCCATGGCAGTAGTCCACTCTTTGGCTTGCCTCTTTTAGTAGTGGGAAGTGGTTTTGCACTTCCTGCATACAAACTGTTTCCGTATTTAAATCAATGCAGAAACAGATGCAGGAATATGTTCAGATAAGGAATGAGGCACAGATAAGGTGCCAGTTTTTGCACCACCAATTTGGTCAGCTGAAGGGACTGCTCCTCAGGTGGACAACACAGTCGGTCGAAGGGCGGTGTGAACGGCACAACCGCACAAGGTCCCTGCTTGCCAAGGACTCACAGGATTAATAAATAGGAGCAGCCCTGTGCTTGCTGAGGCTCCACACTCAACTTTTCGCCCCGGGCCCCGTTTATTCTTTGGCCAGCTCTGATGGACAAGTTGTAGCATCGCAAGAAAGTAGCAGTGAGACAATTATAGGATGCTTTGAACTAGTTTGTCAGAACTTGTGGAAGTGAAAACAGAGCGCCCTATGACCATTTCAATCATACTGAGTTGTCTCCTTTTCTCTTAATTATTTAACAAGTCCCAGTCTTGTATGTGCATTTCTGTTTCCTTCTCTTGAATCTGGGCAGATTCATTTATTTGTATACTTTGCATCTTGCATATAACAGTTCTTCCGATCATATAGCTTAGAGAAAGGAATTATAGAAAAGCAGCAGGTCTGCAGGTCAGAAGGAACCTTAAGTAGAAAAATCCGTTATTGATCTTTTCTGCTATTTGTTTTCCTTCTAAAAAAAACAAAAAAACAAAAAAAAACAATTGAAAACGGGCATCTGAGCAGTGGCCTCAGCTCAGAGGACATGTCTCTCCATAAAAGTAGTCCTGCTCCAAATAGCCAATTCCCAAAACTGTTGTTAGTCAGAATTATTTCACTTATAATTGAGAAGTTCTGTTGAACACCTTTTTCACCCATACCTCGACTCATAGCCCTATAGGGAAATTACACAGGGATATCCAATGATGGGCCGTATTCCTAAATTTCACACAACAGTGAACAATCCCTTATTAACTTGAAGCACTTGCCACACCATACTGCCTTCTGCATTTTTATTTTGTAATGAATTTTATGCACTCTAAGCATCATGTAGATTTTTTTCGGCAAAAGCTAGAGGGATCCTGGAATACCACAAGCAAACATGCCATGAATTGTTGGAAGTTTCCCTGATGGAGCACTGCATTTGTGCCAGTCAAAAGTGGACAACACACTGGGGTAAAAATCTGCACCTGGCGTTCAATATTTAGAGCAGTCTAAGGAGAGCAAGAAATGAAGAGCTTCAAGAATTCAAACAAATTCTTAAAACTATATGCAGTGAAGAGTGACAATGACCATGTGAGTTTGGCAATGTATTTTTGCTTTTTACATATTATGAGCCAATTAGTGATTAAAGTGCTAGACTAAGACTTGAGAAACGCTTGCTCTTTCTGAGCTCAACCCATTCCAGAAGTTGGTGTTTGTAGAAAAAAATTGGAAGGGAAAGAGCTAATAATACTACCTTCTGCTCCTGGCAGAAAGATGAAATAGTAATCCAATAAATAAATCATGTTAAGGATTATGAGATCATAATGTGGAATGTGGATTGTTGTAATTAAAGAGACATGACTAAAAATTATATAGTTTTGAATTGCTAACTCATAGATGCCCTTTCTAGGCTATAATTCTCTACTCAGTCTCCAGTTACCTAACTAGCAAATATCTACTAACTTTTCTAATCTAAGAAATGAAACACAAATCAGCACCAAAGTTTGAACATGTTGAAGTGATTTGTTTTTTGAGAATAATGAGGCTCTGGTCTCCTGGTGCTAGGAGCCACAGGGATGATCTTGGAGAAATTATTCTGAGATGGTTTTAGTCATCTTGAGGAGTCTGTTTCCTGATTTGCTAAATCTTAAATGACTAACATTTTGTAACTATAGAAGCTCCCTGGGTGATTTTGGGCCAATCATAATCTCTTAGATCACAAAGATTATCTCACAAAGCTGTTTCTTGAGGGGTAAAATTCCATTTGCTTTGAAGCTACTTTATATGAAAAGTCAATAGTTTCTCTCAGCTGTAGATAGCTAACACACTTAGCTATATTTAATTTAACTTTGGTTTATTCAATTAACCCAACTTCCACAGTACAATGAAATCTAAACTGAACAGATAGCATTCACAACCCTATAAGTATAGTTTGTTAGTGAATATAGACATAGTCCTTTTTAAGTGTGTTTTCAATATAAAGCACATAAGCCCTGTTACTAGCCAAGATTGGATAATGGGGTAATTCCCAGGGCTACTTTCCACCAAAATATTGTTCTCTTTTGCCATATGCTCCCTATTTCTATTTCCGGTGGCAAATAACCTGTAACAATAAAGCATCCTAAGAACAAGAATTTGAAGTTTCACTCTGCGGTTCTTCTCATCAACAGGTGACTCTATGTACACCTATATTGGAAAGCAATAAGGAAGTAGTTTGTTACTTCCTCTATCACTAGTGTACCTTTTATAACATGCATTTGGGGGGGAGCTATTGAATGTATTATGCTAGTCAAGGCATTTGTGAAATGATTTTACTGTTCTGTATGGAAGTCAATGAATTTAAATTCAGAATAATTTTGACATTTGCTTACTTTTGCGACACTGATGCTCTATACTGACCAGTTCCATGAATTTATTTTTTTGCTCTTTATAGTTCAGCTCCTGTTTTTAGGATTATGACATATAAAATGGCAGTTGTGAAGGTTTTTAATCTCCTTAAGAATTTTTCATACAATGGGTTAAGATATGAAAGTTTCCATTGATATAGGAATCTTTATTTTTTTATTAAAACTTTCTGGCTAAAAATTAAATTCTTATTCAATGTATAAGTGACTGGCATTATCCAATTCACAGATCATTAGGTGTATTATGTTGAAAACATTTTTTTAAAAAAAATAGTCTAGTTATTTGTTTTTCATTAATTTCTTTGCAGTTCTCCTTTTAAAAATTGCCGTTTATCTACTACTGTGTCTGAAAGATTAGTCCTTAGGAGGATTATGGAAATTTAGTGTTATTGATATAATCAACACAAATTATCAGAAGACATTAGCTTGGATATTCAATTGTCACTTGCAATTAGAAGGTATTCTTTACCAATGGAGAATCTCCATTGCAGAAAGAGGGAGGCCATTTCCACCAACCCCTCCCTTATACTCAAGCTCTGCTAAAACAATTCCAAGTCCAGAATGTGAACCAGAGATATTCAGGACAGAGCAGAAGGAAGAATTGAGCAAAATTCTTTCCTTAAGTCCAATTCCTGCTGATTTGAGCATTCTATGTGCAAAATTTAAGAGGCCTACATCAGCAGCCAGGAACTTAGTATTGTAGCTATTGATTACAAGAAGATGATTCCCTCATCATTATCATGGTAGCATAGAAAAAGCAGAGCTATTGCAATACTAGAAGCTCCTGGTTATATTAGGAATATCAATAGACAGTTTTGGACCTGTTCCTGCCAGCACTCACCACCAACTTGATCCTGTGAGGACTGCTCACAACCAGTCTTTGAAATATACCTATCCCATGGTGTAGCACTTAAATCCCATCTGCTGGCTCACTATGAAGAGGGGAAAGGATATTACATATCTGAAGGAAAAAAAGAACAGACTTTTCAAAGGCTTGTTAGCATCTAAATTTAAGCTAATCCATTTATATTAAATAAGAAAGTTGTTTCATATGTATCTAGTTATGTACAACTCTACCACAAAACTTAGAAATGAAATACTTACCTCACTACAGACTTCACCCTACTTCATTACAATTTTTTCTTCACCATCACCACAGTTCTACCTTCTTCACTACTCTGAACATCAATATAATCTGATCAAATATCAAGAGGGGGTGTCATTTGGTACCTGAATTGATCCCAGAAAAACTAATTGCTTTAGCTTTTAGAGGTTTTTAGAGGATAAAGTACTATTAGATGTTATTAATTTCTATTTCAGGTTTTAACTCTACTTTGTCTTTGAGAATTGTGGATTGACCTGAATAATTGAATACAATTTACAAAACTATAAATACTAACATAAAATGGAGGGATGAATGGGCATTCTGCTGAATTCCTGGTGTTACAAATGTATTCATTTCTAGTCAAGCAAAGACAATCTCTTTCAACTCAAGCTAAACCTCTGGTGGCTTTGCAGACACATCTATGTACTCATCTTAACAAGAGTATGGAAGTCATTTTTGCTTGTCTTCTTCCTTGCTTAGCCTTTCCAGTCTAGCCTAGGTTTCCAATTCACATACTTTTTAATGCTACTCCTGCTTAGTTTTCAAATAGGTCAAGCTCAGGGAGGTATGCTAATAACCATGAAAGAAAAATCCAGGGACGAAAAGATTTAGTGTGGAAAGGCAGAGCACATCACACCTGAGTTGTATACTGAAGCAAAGATGGAACAGCTCACTTTGAGAGCTGTCTCATAGCTCACCACAACAGCAGCAGTTCCCTCTCAAAGTATTCTTCAGGATCGACTATTTAGAAAAGACCTTTCTTGACCCTATGGCAGAGAGTTTAAAGGTTTCAATATAGCTCCCAGATTTGTATCACCATCCAGTGATCCAATTCTGGGTCATCCTTTGTGAAAAAGATGTACATATGCAGTTCCAATTCCAAATCTGGTATGTACTCCCTGATGTTAGTTTCAATAGTGCAAGTGAAACTGAATCTAGGTCAAGTTCTGACTTACATACTCCATACAATAAAAGCTTTAGTTGGGATTGGTCAGTCACTTGGTGGCTCACAAGGATTTTTTTTCTTTTTTAATCTTGCACAGGCAGCAAGAGTATGTGATGCATTTAGTGTTATGATCATTTTTTCAGGGTTGCATAGAAACTTTCTTTCTGAAGGAAAAAAACCCTAGTCTTTATCCCCATCTCAGTCTCTTCTGGTAGTGAAATATTTTTATGACAAATTGTAAGATCTGGTATATGGTTTATATAACACTAGTTTTTAAAGGACCCTCCTTGTTCTGAATTTTAGAGAGCGAGCCATACTCTTCTCTAGATTATTTCATTCCACTCACCCTTTTCTTTTCTTTCCTAATGACACCCTGAATATTTGTGGCCATTAAATGTTAATGCTGTGCACTATTTGAAATTGATCTCCAAAATATACTTCAGAGTATACAGGGGTTTGGACAAGGCAAGAATATGCCAAGTCTGTGATGCTTTAAAACGGTTTCTCAATCTCAGCATCTTTAGGACATGTGGACTTCGATTCTCAGAGCTCCCTAACCAGCACGCTGAATGAGGAATTCTGAGAATTGATGTCCAGATACCTTAAAGCTACTCAGGTTGAAAAATACTGCTTTAAAACATTGATCCAGGGTAAAGAGACAGCTGATTTGAATTGCAGTCAGGCACAATATTTACTTTCATATACTCCAAAATGTATTTTAGAGATCATAGGTGAAGCACTACACAAACCTTGCAACTGAAAGGTGTATATATTTCTAAACTTTAAGTATATGTAAGGGCACCAAAGGAAAAAACAATGTTCAAAGGAGGATTCCTTCTGTAAAACAAGGTGTACGTGGCAGAATAGTGAAGCAGCAAAACTAGTTATGTATTATTTGTCTATCTGACGTGTTGGGTATTGAGTGCAGGACCAGGAAAACTCTCAGTAAAATACTTTGGGTTTTCTGCCAGTTACCAGGACAACATAAAAGATGTAAACAAAACAATGAAGAAAAAAAGGTGAATGTGCAAATAAAAATCAAACAACCTTGCATACTGTGTCCCTATAGAACCTGTCATAATCTAGGACATATCATCACAAAGCACATGGTTCACTGTCTAGCCAGCTTAAGGGCTGAGGCATCAGTTCCTCCAGCTTTCAACATTTGGGGTCCTGACAGGGAAACACCTTTATCAATGTAAATGAGGGCCCCTGAGATTTCCATTAAAAAGGATAGTCTGTGACCCACCCACCCTATACAGTATTAAAGACAAAAGTCTTAACCTGAAAACTACCAAGGGGCTGCTTACAGTCTCCTCGTTAGAATAAACAGCTAATGCTCTGCTTCACCTTTTGGGTTTGAAATTACTAGCTGCTAGGCAAGCTACTTGCTCTTTGTTCATGAAGACTCCTGAGAAAGAATTGTATTCATGCATCAGCCTGACACCATATGGGAACAAAGTAGGTCACTGCAACCTCCAGAGAAGCACACCATTATGTCTCATAAGCAAACACTATGGGTTAGAAAGACCCATTGCCAAAATGAGTTAACAAGAAGGAAATCCGTCTTTGCATATTCTACCAATTTGCAATACACGGAAATTAACTGTAGGAATATTTATCTGAACAGCTGGAATTTAAAGTAATAGTTTGACATACTCTTAAAAATAAAATAATCTCCTCAACTTTATATTATCAGCAATGGAAAATTCAAAGATTTTATCTATTTATGGTAACAGCTGTCATTAAGTATTATAGCTCGACACAGGGGCATTTCAATGTTTACTTCTCAAGCAAAAAATTAATAGAACACATTTGAAATTGAAAAAAAATGACTAGGCAGAATGACTAACTATAAGAGAAAACTTATAGCTACTGTATTTTCACCTATTTTTATTTCCATGGCATCTTCAACTAAGTTTATCCTAGAAGAAAATTTCTGTAGGGCTCAGAAATTTATGATTGGTTTGCCACAGGCTTTCCACCCAGACAGGTTCACGTGCCACAAAGCATTCAGTTAACTGACAAGCTCACTAACCTTTTAAAAATGTGCAACCAAGCAAAAAACAAAACAAGGGTATGGATGCAAAAATACAGAATATCTGACTGGATTAAAAAAAAAACAACTTAACATTTCCCATAAGCACACAGGTACCTTTAAAGTTCTAATGCAATGCCCCTTTTTGACCTTGTTTCTCTTAGTACAAATAGTATTGTGATTGCATGGCTTGTGATACTGCTTAGCAAATAAAAGAGAGTAAGTTCATACTTAAAATAAATGAATCTATACCTCTGTACTAAAGTGCCATCTCTTAATGGGAAATGGAAAAAAGTTTCAAATGTATCCTTTATGACAGTGTTTATCAACCTCAGCCATTTTAGGATATATGAACTCTGACTTCCAGAATTCTGGGAATGGGAATTGAAGATCACAGAATTTAAAGTTGTTGAGATTGAGAAACACTGCTCTGTGATGACGCTCTCACCTGTAACTACCCCAGTATCTTTTTGGAACTGAAAGATTATTCAAACACTTAATGATCCCTCTCTTGAAACAACTATATCTTGTCGCATAACATACATCATTTTTGTTATACCTTCCTTTCCAAGCTTTCCAAAATCGATTATGCTGGCATATTTGAAATAAATTATGTGAATAGCTTTCAAAGTCGAGAAATTACAGTTTGAGAAATCTAAACTTGTATTGCAGACTTTGTATAATACACCATGGAATCTAATGTTGGATTCTCATTCAGTTCAGTTCAGTCAATCTTAATCATGGTTGGCTGAATAAGCTACATCATTGTTCAGTTACAATGCTAAGCCATAAACCTATAAACACTAAAAATATGTAAATCCAAATTTCCACAGGTTTCAGCAACATCACACTAGCAGAAGAATTCTCAGAACTTGAAACCAAACATCTGGAAAACATCCAAATTAGGAAGAACTACCATAAAGTAGGGTTTACAAACTACAATGACTATTCTGAAAAACAGGCTATATTGCATTAATAGCAATAGCACTTAGACTTCTATGCTGCTCCATAGTGCTTGACGGCACTGTCTATCAGCATATTTCCCCCAATAATCTGGATCTCATTCTACTGTCCTTGGAAAGATGGAAGGTTGAACCAACCTTGGGTTGATCAAAATCCTGGCTGTGGGCAGAGTTAACCTGTAGTAGTGCCTTCTAACCACTGCACTACCAGGGCTCTTCTTATGGTTTGTTGGTTTTCAGCTTTCAAAGCAGAAAACATCACCCTTTTGAGGAAGAGAAAGGGAATTTACCCAAGCAATGGGGCTCCATAGTATAGCAGTGAGTTAATGTCTCTGGCCCTCTGATCTTAAACATATTTCCTCCAGAAGGCAGCATTCTTGCATGCCTCAGGAGTTAATTTCTAGCTTGTGTAGACTAAGCTTTCCTAACATATTAGACATATTTGTAAACGTGTTACTTAAAATCTTGATAAAAACACCTCCAGTATCAACACTGAATTGGCATATACACAAATCTTTTCTGCAGTTTTCTTCAATGTAATGTGCTCCAAATTTTATATTACTCTGAGTCTAGCTATTGTAATTATCCTGTGTAGTGTCAAGACTATATAAATTTTATAAGTAAATAAATAAGACTTAAGCTATACATTATGTAAATAAACATTTAAAGAATAAGTTTACAAAATCTACTTTTACTTTGTTTCTAAAACTCACTGGCTATGTGAGTCTGAGAGAACTCATTTTTGCTTTTATAGCTAATTCCCATATGGCCAAATGTCTCTTTAACTTGTGAAGTTTGCATCTGTAGTTTTTCTGTAGAAGATAATTGCATGATAATTATATCAGGGCTTAATCCAGGACAGTGTTCCAGACAGTTAGTTTTTTTAAACATAAAAAAAATCCAATTTAAAAAGTCCCTGAGTCTTCTTTTCTACATCCTACAGTTTGTAGAAACCATTTCAGTCTTTCTGAAAATTGGGTTCAATAATATTAGGATTGCAACTTCCAAAAGTTCAGATATCAGGACCTTCCTAGAACTGGAAGTGGCAGAGCTGGGAAAGGCTTTGTATTATGCAAGACTAGGGATGTGAAACTTGTGATTCTCTTGTTGATGTTGGACTCCAACTCAATCAGACCCAGCCAATGAAAAGTATAACACCCAGAGAAGAGGTGTGATAGATTAGGCAGTGGAATCATACAAGCTGAAAGAGATTATAGATAGTCCTCAATTTACAACAGTTCACTTAGTGACTGTTTGAAGTTACAATGGCACTGAAAAGATTGACTTATGATCATTTTTCACACTTATGACCATTGCAACATCCCCATGGTTATGTGATCAAAATTCAGTTGCTTGACAACTGATTCATATTTATGATGGCTGCAGTGTTCCAGGATCTGGTAATCTACCTTTTGGGACCTTCTGACAAACAAAGTCAATGGGGAACCCAGATTCACTTAACAAGCATGTTACTAATTTAACAAGTGCAGTGATTCACTTAGCAAATGTGGCAAGAAAAATGGCAAAATAAGGCAAAACCCACAAATTTCTACAAGTAAATTTTACACTTAGCAACATAAATTTTGGGGTCAATTGTGGCTGTAAATTGCGGACTGCCTATAGTTAGATGGTCAAAGGAATGGGTTGCATGAACAGAACTTTGCTTTAAATCAGCTGTTTTTGTATGTCCTGTTCTCTTTCGCTACAAAGTCAAAGCAATAGGGGAAAATTTTAAAATACTTTCATAAAAAGCATTTAAGCAACACAAGTAAGTAATAATTTATCAATTGGAAAAAAACCAAAAATAATTAGAGAAGGAAGTTTTATTTGTGACTGGAGGACAGCATTGTAAACAATGAGGACCTTCAAAAATTATATACAGCAATTTCACAAATTTTTCTTTTTAAAAAGATGGAAAATAAATATTTACAGAAAAGTGTACAGGATATGTCTTGGAAGTCAATTGTATGTGAACACAAAAGTTCTTCGATATGGATGCACATTTTTCATCTAATGGAATATTTATATAAAATGGCAGCATAAATGTAATCTATGGGTTGTAATTGATGTAATTTTTTAGAAGTATTTTTCCTCTCCTATTGATCCTAACAGGAATTTCACTATCATTTTTAGTGTAAAATATCCTGGGACATTAACTTCTTGTATTGGATTCCATGACTAGAATGTATGTAGTGCTTCTTCTGGGATAGATTCTGTATTGTCCTAATATCCAGCATTTCTGAGAGACAACTGGATATGCAGAATTTATAGCACCACTGCCATGAACTTTAATTTACTTAACTGTGGATTCACATTCCTGGACTCCTGAAAAAGCCCAAAAGAATTATATAGTGATTATGCAACAGCAAACTGAAAATTGCTCCCAGATATTTCAGAGAATAGATGTCACATTTATACCCTAAAATAATATAGGACATTAAGTGTGCAATTTACTAGACTTATGTGAAGGATGATGGTCTGTTAGACCTGAATATCTGTTAGTTGACTAATAGGATTTGATACATATATAAAAGGAAGTTGTTCATGCATACAGTGGTGACTAAGGTTTTAGAAATGCATATAATGTTTTTTTTACCTGCATTTTATGGCAAACAGATTTTATTCAAGGATTACTGTATTTAACTACACACCAGATTAAACACTTCTATGCACGCTTATTAAGGAATAAGTCACACTGAAACTCTGCAAAACCTGCTTCCAGGCAAGCATGCATACAGTTGCTTTGCACCATACAGTTCCAAGGTATTGCTGGTCCACACACACACTGGATTATCTGGCATAATTAATTTAGATGAAAACTGTATCCAGATAACTTCTTTCATGATCATTTATTGCTCCATTATTTACATGTACCTCCAAGCAAAATGATTAGAACAATTCTATTCCCATGTTTCTTTTTAACATGAAGTCTCTCGCAGAATTTCTGACACATACTTTATAAGCACCAATTGTCCATGGATCATACCTTGGTCCTAAAAAATTTTTAGCTTGTAGTCTGTGACTACATCCCATTTAATGATTTCTAAAAAAGAAAATTAATATTCTAAATGTCCCCATATGTTCTTTCAAATGCTTCATATAACACTATTAGAGGTATAGGCTTTTCTCCAACTATACTATTCCAGTAATTAAATATGCAGATTTTGTTGATTTATTTCACAAGGAGCTGTTAGCACGAGGTGAAAATGTTATAGAAAACAGCGTTTCTTTTCCTTAAAAACACCTAGTTTCAGTAGCATTATTGCTAATGTCTACATTTTTGTTATTCCATGGTTTAAACACCTGCACAGAATTCAGCATTTGCTTTTCAATTTTTTTTGTTTAGAGTAGGGTTTTTGTCTAATTTAATACAGCTAAGTAGGAAACACTAGCAGACATTCAAAAAATAATCCAGAATAATTTAAACTTACCACATTCACTTTTAAAAATGAAAACCCCAGCATGGTCTATGAATGGCATATTCAAAGTATAAGAGAGAGCAAAGTTTATCTTTATTTTCATAACTTAAAAAAATTATTCTGCAAGTAAACAGCCTTTATCTTGCATTAAGCACTTTGCAAAAGTCCTAACTTCACAAAAAAAAGCCTTTAAATGCTGAAGTAAAATCCATTTTAAACAAAAATACTGTGCAATGTCAGCACTAGTTTTCTCTTTTAAATATTGAAATAAATAAAATAACTTGTCCTAGTTTATGTCAAGTTTTTTTCCCATTAGTTTGTTGTTTTCAGTCATTTCTGCTGCTAAACAGTTCCAGTTTGACCTGGATTTAGATATACACGCACGCATACACACACACACACATACACACACACAAACTCGCACAACACTTTAAAGATATTTTTTCTTTTTAAAAAGAAGTAAGGGTTTTTTGTATTGCACAAGCTTAGGGAACCCCCAAAACTTCTCTGAGCAAGTGCCAGCAGGCATTCCACAGTCCAAATTCCCATGTGAGAACATGACACAGGTGAGACAGGATCAGGCAATATGACAAAGATCAGAGCATTTTAAACACTCTTGGTTGGTTTCTTCCATAGATTCCATGAAGGATTCAGATTCCAAGTAAGCACAGGGGTGTTATCTGCAGAAGAAAAGCAAAGAAAGAAAGAAAAAACACTCAAAGATATTTCAAACAGCAAGTAGATTTTCTTTTTAAAAACTAGCAATAGCTGGTATAACTAACAAGAAGTCTCAACTTCAGGTGATTTAGTAACTGCATTTATTTCACACATGTAAAGCAATAATAATCAAGGGCCATGTCACGTGAAACATTTTAGATTTTTCAATGCAAATACAACAAGCCTACATTAATAAAAGCAGAATTGTGACAATATCCTCTATGCCTTGGTCCAGCACTCCGTTGCAGAATCCTTCCCCAGTATGTTATTTAATGCAGTCCTGTTACTCTAAACTAGTTATGCAGATACCTGAACTTAGCTGGTACGTATGTCAAAATATCACTCAGGGCGGGGGAAAAAAATCTGCTGGAATTCTGGCTTCTGCCAAACTTTTAAAAAGACATAAGTACTCTCTACTGTATATAACATCTCATCACCCTTCTAGAAATATGGATGAAATCCAGGACCTCACACTTCACTACAACAAGAACTGACACTGTAAATTCATGATACAGTAGTTTAAAGCTAAGTAGAATTACGTGACAAGTCTAAGAATAGTAGACCATATAAGGGAATGATAACTGCCTGCTTTTAATGTTGGAACTAAATGAAACCGTTTCAGTTTATTCTTCACCTAAACCATCTGTTACAGGATTTAGCTGGCATACCAATCCTTCAGCTTCTGAGTTGCTAAAAATAGCAACAATGATAACTCTTACAAAAGTGTACCACTACAACTACCAACCTCTTTAGAATTTGATAAATTTTCAGAATGATTTATTACACAAATGTTCATATTATGCCTGAATCAAATTCAGAATTTTTACAAATCAATTCACATTTCTGCTCAGAATCAGGCCATACAAAGTTGTTTATTAGGAATGCATTTGATTTGTGCATTTTATTACTCAGTTTTTATTTTAAAAATGATTTTTAAAAGATGCATGATGATATGTGTGATTAAGTGACAAATGAGTGATGCTTATCAATAAAATATATAATATAGATATATTTGATTCCTTTATTTAGCCATTCCATTCTTTCTCTATGCTCTGGTAGTTAGCTTTTCATGTCATTTAATTATGCTCAGTTCTCAATGATCTGTTGTGATTTTTACCATAGACAATGAGATCATTCACCAGTCACTAACTTATTATATATTCTTACTTATATATAAATTCTGTCCCTACCCATGAGAAATTGTGCTACTCAGTTTGATTTTTTTTCCTGTTAAGTGCACATTTCCTTTTATTTAAGAGAGCTGTACCATCATACTATTACCTTGGGGAAAGATCCTCCAAGTGTTCATTTCATTCAGATTCTGATGAAGACAAAATGGTGTTCTGCAATCAGATCCCATTGTTCAGATCTGTCAATATGTAGCAGTTTTAAAATTATGGAGCAGCTCTTTGAAGGCCATAGATATTGATTGAAAAGAGAATTTCCTTGCTTAATATAGTGAATACACCATTATACTTCAGTGAAGATTAATTTCATTGTTGTAATGTTATATGGGAATGACCCTGGGAGTGGGCAAGAGATGCTGAATGGGGAAGCCCAGAGCAGCATAATGGGCAGAGAAAGAACTAAGGAAGGAGTCTCCCTAACTCCTCAGGCTGTAAAAGAGTTGTAAAAGAGATAGATTTGTATTATCAGGCTTACAAGATTCTATTAATGTAGCCCTACAGTAAAACAGAATTAGCTCATCTGATCTGGTCTACTGGGAAGGCTGACTATTGTTTTCTACCTTATTCTTTGCAGACCTTATATAGAACCTACAACTATACTGCAGGGTTATCATACAAATATGGTTTCCTTTCCCCCCTTGGCTATAATCCAGTCAGATGAAAAGAACAAATATCCTAAATTATGCAGATATTTTGGGAAGAAGTAGTAGTGGATTGAAGCAACTAGTGATGAAAATTGGGGAGTAGTTGATGCAGCATTCAAAAAGGACATAAAGGATAGTACTTCTTAGCTATAATTTCCAGGAAATAGCTGCTTATGCTGCTTCCTGAGTGATGTTAGAATGAGGTAGAAATAAAAACCAATTAACATAGAAATAATGTAGAGAAGTAAAAGAGAAAAATCAAAAGTCAGAATTTTATTTGGGGCATATATGAGAGTGCTTATGGCACCTTATCAGGAAAATATTAAAAGCAGAGGCATCTTTGCTTATGCTCTAACACTTGGCTTATAGAACCACACATAGTACCGTGTTTCCCAAAAAAATAAGACCAGGTCATATTAGTTTTTACGTATTTTCCAGTTGAGTCTTATTTTGAGGGAAATACAGTACTAAATGTGTCCGTCTGGCTGATGATCTTAACTGGGGTTTATTTGGGGGTAGGATTTATATTACAAGCATCTTGAAAAATCATGCTAGGGCTTATTTTCCATTTAGGCCTTATTTTCGGGGAAACAGGCTAGCTGGTACTGAATTTATTGGGCATAAGTACACCAAGCTATTTGCTGGATTGTGGCCATAAAAAAGTATTTTCAAATATATCTGTTCAATCATTAGAATTTTGAAAATTTACTGAAGAGCAGCTACATTTTTGGCGAATGTATATCAATTACAAATTATCATACTGTACAAAATTCCATGAATGTTTAATTATACAAACTGTTTTATGTTTTATGGGAAAGTCTAAAGATAGGAAGTAATATTGAAATTCTAAAGTTAAAAAATAGGATTTTTACTATGCTTCTCTACAATTCATAATCTGTATAGAATTCTCTAAAACTTTTTATCCTGTCTTCCTTCAAGTAAATCTTAATTTTAAAAGAGAGCTTTCATTTTAAACCTGATTTTGGTATTTTCAGGATCAACTGCAGCATTAGACGCAGAACAGAAGAGAGTTTATCATACAGTTCACTGTATAATAGAACAGTCACACTCTGGATATTATAGTAACAAACCAAATTGTGCTTCAAATTTTGAACAAAAAATTTTGTTTTTGTTTATGACCACGATAATGATAAAAAGAATTTTACAGATTATAATTTGACAGCAGGCACAGAAGGCATTCATCACAGATGGTGTCCCTTGCACAGGCTGTGCTTATTAGCTATCTGATCTGCTTCAGGCATTAGCAGGGATGATTTGCTCCATCTTGGAAACTACAGCCATAAGTTGAAAAAATAGCAAATTTGAGCAACTACTAACAATGAACAATACTTCTGGGTGTCTGCTGGGAGAGAGGGGAGATTAACAGTGGAATAAGCCAATATGCTATTATGTGTGTATTTTGCACAGAAGCTAGAGAGCATTATTTTTAAATATTTTCGTAAGTTTGGGATTACAGTGTATAAAAAGAGATGACTTCAGAGATACTAGTTTTTATCAAATCTAGTTTTTAAACTTTATTAGGCAAAGATGATATTCAAATTAGTATCCATCTGCTATTAGAGTTCATGGTATACTAAAAAGGACTCCTCCAAAAACTCACTGTTTTCAAACAACCACTCATTTCCTTGTACTGGCCCTAAGTATAGACAGAAATGATATGGGGAAAGGACAAATTATTGTCTCACTTGCTTTGCTGTCCTGCTGGACAACTGGTCTTGATGGTGGGGGTCTTGATGGTGGGAGCACGAAAATTTACTTTTACTTAATATCTACTGAGTTATCAATCATTTCAGAGGCCACTTCAACATTGGATAAGTCACTTTTTCAGTGCTGCTGTAACTTTGAACAGTCACTGAATGAACTGTTGTAAGTCAAGGACTACCTGCAGAAAATGGATGGTGCCTACCTTCTGTAGGCTGAGCCCCCATTTCCAATACTTAGGACAGAGCTCCTAAATTCCAACTTCTTCATTCCTAGTAGTACTACTTTCAGCTGATGGTAAAATCTATCAGGGCATTGCCAAGGGGAGACAAGAGCACCTTGTTTTGCTGTGAAGATGAATAATAATTATATATTCCTATTACTTATTTTAAATAAAATTAGGTTACATACCTATGGAAAGACAGATAGCAATACCAATAGCAGTTAGACTTATATACCACTTCACAGTGCTTTATAGCCCCCTGTAAGCAGTTTTACAGAAATCAGCCTATTGCCCCCAACAATCTGGGCCCTCATTTGACCGACCCCGGAAGGATGGAAGGCTGAGTCAACCTTGACCTAATGGAACACGAACTGCTGAACTTACTGGCAGCCGACTGTTAACAGAAGTAGAATGCAGTACTGCACTCTAACTACTGCGCTACTACAGCTCTAACCACTGCCACATACAGATATGGTTAATTAACAAGAAAATGAGGAATCTAATCAATTATATAAGTTGTTTCATTATTGAAGACTATGTACCCAAAACAGCAGTCTATGTTTCATATTGATATTAGTCTTTTCTTCTGGAATACTGCTATCTGTAGCCAAGTAACTCTTAAGAATGTTTTGACTGTCTGACTGTAAAATTCTGAAAGCAAGGTTATATTCTCTTTGGACTAACATATTATTAGTTGCTTTGCTGTTACATTGAGATCTTGTGCATTTAAATCTATCTGGGCAGTTCTGTTGCTTTTTATAATTATATAGTTCTAAATAAACTTATTTTCTTCTATTTGCATCCTGCGTATGTTTTATATCAACTATGTCCCACAGAATCTTTACAGAAAAAGCTTTTGACTACAGAGTGGTCACATTCATCATTAAAAAGCACAATAAAGCACATTGGGCTTAGGTATAAATAGATGCAGATTTAAAAGGTTTATTGACATTATATTATTAGTTGTAAACTATATGGAGACGTAGTTCTGTGAGGAGAGATTACACTGCTAAAATGTTTTTAAGTTAGAAAGGAATAGAAAATGTATTGACCAAAAGGTTCTTTTAATAATAGAATTTAAAGTAAATCACTGAAGCTAAATGTGAGGAAATTCAGGACTGATAAACAGAATTCTGCACCAGAATTATATCATTTACATGTGTTTAAAAGGAACTATATATTCATAAAATTAACAAATATGAATGGCTATTTATACTGATAGCTCTATTTCCTCAATCAAAAGTGCCATATTTAAATACAAGAGGGCTATTATATTAATGTCCTACTTATGGCCTTCAGCATGCATCTATATGACTACTGTAAGACACATAGATGCTATGCAGAATGAGATAGGCTGCATAAAATTAAATAAATAAGTAAAATACAGAAGGCTGAATTAGTGTTCTGATTCTTTAGCTTTTCAAATGTATTTGTTATGTAATATGAGATGGTACAATTACTGATATCTCTATGCTTGCCTAGTAACACACACACACACAGTCATAAATGTATACATAAAAACAGAACATAATTCAGTTAAGTGAATTGGATTTTCATTTTAAATTTGCATCTTAACTACAGTTATATATGAAATATTAATCAATGTAAAACATGATGAACATCACTCAATAAACTAAGATATTATGAACAACACTTTTGCCTATCCAAACAATCCTTTACAGAATTGGCAAAGCAGAAAGTCTCCCATTAACTACCATTCTGTCTAAATCAAGAAAGTAATTTTCAATTTTGGAACCATCCAGATAATTAAAATTAAATAATATCCTGAATTGTTCCGAAGTTGGTGGCCATCATTTCCCTATTTTAAAACAATGAATATTAATGTTAATTCAACACTTCCTGATTTGATTGGGGTATCATGAAGAGGTATCTCATATCTCATTCATATCTTGGTTTATTTGTATCTCCACCTTGAATTTCACTAGCAACAGTGATTATTTGTGACAAACTCAAAATACAAGCATTTTATGAAGAACAAAACATGTTTATTTTGCAACTTACCTTTTTAATCCTGCTGTTCAAATTAATGTTGCTGGAATAGCAAATCTGTTTCGGTATTCTCTGCTGCCCTTTGAAAATTAGTGAGTATTGCTTTGGTTTATTTCAAGAAAAATATCAAAAATAAGACTAAATGGGTTTTTAATATTATTTTTAAAAAATAAAATGAGGAACATGAGGTATATTTTTTCTTTTCATTTCTTTCAAGATTCACATTATTTATTTCATCCATAGAATTAATTGGGTGTATTCCATAGATGTGTTCAGAAAGTCCTTTCTAAAATGTAGAAGGTAAAGGAGACAATAAACAAAACAGATCCAAAAAGCAGTATCTGGTTAAAAGATGCCAAGCTTGGACAGATGAAGACATAAAAATGTGTCCAAATGAAGATGGCAGGGAAATTTGTGTTTGTGATTTTGTCAATCATCCTTGTGTTTGGTATATTCTTAAAGGTGAGCATAGCAGTAGTACAAAAAAAGAACAAGAAAAAAAATCCAGTGTGCTACAATAAATGCAAATTTTTTGCAGTGCAAAATTCACACTAGCAAACATTTGGAATTCCTTTCCATCTTGAACTATTCATATTATCATTGTTTCTCTCTTTTTTTAATAATTAGATTACCACATAGACTTCATGCTTTTTTGCCTTAATCTCAAGTCTTTTTTCTAATAATATATAGAATATAGAAATAAATATTTAAAACACTATTTGAGATAGGTATCTGCTGGTGTCCAACCTTTCTGATTTTCTGTTGTACCTGTGTATAATATATATCTATATCTATACCTATATATATATATATATATATGTATATATATATTAAAAGCTGAGAAAATTAGTGCTCTTTATTTAATTGTTTACTTATGACTTAAAAAAAGGATATCCACATTTCACATTTGCACTGTTAAGGAAATATTGAAAATAAACTTGTCAAAAAAAGTTTTCAGAGAGGTTTTCTTTTTTTAAAAATTAGTTTGTTGTGCTTTCAGTGTACTCGCCCCAAAACGAAAACAGGTGGCTCTAAAAAAAAATGCAGTAACAACAGTAAGAGTTAAAAGTAGCAGAAAGGGCAGAAAGTCATTCATAGAGTTTGTGTGCTTTTGTTGTTTTAGCAACTGCCCTTTTTCTTTGCAGAGTGGGAGCTGCTGCTCCAGTTTGAGACAGGTTCTTCAGAATCATCCTCATCAAAACCATGAAAAGTTGAGGTGTCGCTTTCAGATGTGGAACCGAACAAGTCCTCCGTGGGATATGCTGCAGCCGCTTCTTCCTTCCTGCTTTCTCTTCCCAAATGAGCTGACATGTATGATGAATATATCAGCACATGGGTTAAGTAACAGGCATCATGATTCATTTCATTAATATTACTTTAATCATCATTAAAGAAATTTCAAATAAGTTATCTCAGTCGTAAATATATATGTATGTATGCCTGTGTGTACATGCACACATTCACACACACACACATATTTAGGACAATAATACAAAACAATGAAAACAAAACGTAAGTAGTCAGAAAATTACCAAAAGCAATTGATAGATTTTTTTTAAAAAAAATATACCACTCCAGATGCCCCATATCTAAGGCAGCAAAAGGGTTAACTCTGTTTTCCTCTCTTGAAACACACAGAAAATATTTTTGAAATTATATGAGTAACTTTATCTAGAGCCCAGAGTTTATATTGTGTATCCATTAAAAGTACAGGGTACAATGATTATCTTTCATTTGGTATCAACCGCTCTATTTTAGCATAATAACCATTTCATAAGTTTTCCATGTTTTTTTAAATATCCTCATTATGTTCTCTTTCTGTACCAGTTCTTCTAAGTAGTGTGATTTCTTAGCAAATTAAAATGGAAAATACTTTGAACAATAAATACATATTGTAATAAATGTTTTTGTAAAAATGTCTTATCAATGTAAGTAAAAAGTAAACATTTCAAAGTAGGGGGGAGAGAGAGAGGGAGGGAAAAATTCTAATACATTATATAAGTTTTAATATATATTAGAAACATTATGTTACTAGATCCATTCCTTAGAGTGTGAAATATTTCCTTCTCCCATTCCTTGTTGATCAGTAGTTCTAATAAGCATACAATATAACTATATATAGACAAAATAAGTTTTGGCATACGTTTGTGTGTCTTCACACATTCAAACATACTCACATGTACATATATATGTTTATATATAAGCTAGACTCTATCATAATAAGTCATATATAAAATCAGACTTCTATGGCATATTTTGAAGATGATTTACAAATATGAGAATAGAAAAGATAAGAAAAACTTTTTTATATAAAAGTAAGCATGAAAAATAAGTATGTTGGAAATTCTGCCTCAGGCTGGTAGTTCACAGACAATGAATAAGGTCAGTATTAGCTATCATTCTATAAAAATGTCCAGAGGGAAACCATGCGTTCCTGTTGCAGCAAAATACCTTCCCCCTGGTATTTTAAAGATAAAGTGACCAAAGCTTTCATGAACTTTCCTAAGATGAGTGCATGTATCACACAGATATATGGATATTAAGAAATAGAGGGAAGAATCCTCTAAATATTGGAGTCAACTGGCCATGGAATGAAAAAGATATTTGTGTAACATAGCACAAAATCCATTTTAAAAAAACTTTCAGGACCAACATGAAACTAAAACCGCTCACTTCATTTTTAACATTATTTGCCACTGCTTTTTATGTTGGCAGTAGCAATGATAGTACCATATTCCTTTCATTGGCTGCCAGCTTATGACTACTATATTCTTCCTAATACCCACAAAATCCTCAGAAGGATCTCATGCCAAGGATGTCCATAGCAATGGATCAAATAAAATCAAGATTTCTTTCTACAGCAGTGTCTTCTTTTACATATATTATATATATATTATATATTTATTGGATTTTTATACCGCCCTTCTCCCCGAAGGGACCCAGGGCGGTGCACAGCCATATCAAAGACATCAAAGGGATACAAACAGACAATTTACAAGACAAACATTAACGGAATTTAAAATTAATTTAAAAGGAGAAATA
>JANHFO010008443.1:8618-20743 GCA_032468095.1 Pareas carinatus | reverse complement strand
AAGGTGATGAAGAAAAATAAGCTAAAATATTAGAGACTTTTGATGTTGCTTTGTGTGCAACTATATGAATTTACCTTGTTAAGACTGTTAATAACAATAATAAAAAAAATTATTTAGCAAAAAAAGAAAGAAGAGACTGAACATCCACTTGTTTGGAATGGTATAAGATCTCCGGCTTGAGCAGGGATTGAATTAGAAGACGTCCAAAGTCCCTTCCAACTGTTATTCTGTCTGTATTCTGTATCTGTTGATCAAGATTGGAAGATGTGGAGAGCTCTAGCCCATAGCTTCCTCAAGAGTTGAACACAACTGAATGGATAGCATCATACATGTAAGTTCATGCAGCGAAGCCTTCTTCTGAAGGAAGGGATTTTGAAAATGTACGCTGCTTCGCATCTGGAAAATATGACTCTAAAATTGCATCCCCCAAAGTGTAAATTCATGCTAATATCACAAAAATCCACCAGCTAATATTCATTCTACTACTTAAATGACAAGCACCCTACTGGAAGTAATCTCATGTTGTTGATGTTGAGGGGACTTCCCCAAAGAGTCAATCTTTGGAGAACATGGTAGGAAAAACCTTAGAATTTCCAAGCTGCTGGGATGAGCATCAGAACTATGGGAATAAACGGAAGGCTAAAGAAGGCCAAAAGAAACAAATTGAGGTCTTTTCCACCATTTTCTTTGGACTTTAATGTTTGGGCTAGCTGATTTTGTGGTTTTGTCTGAAAGGAGAACAAAGAAAGGAAACAGAAATGCATCTCAAAGTCATAGGAATGTAGAACCGGCAGCAGGGAGGAAGAAAAAGTAACAAGAGTCGTTTTGAGATTCAAGTAATTTCAAACCAGCTTCAATGCCCCTGTAACGTGAGCCTCTCTTCACAGCCAACATCCCAGCAAGAGGAAGAACTACCTGCCAGTTCTGCCTCAAGGACACACATGGAAACCCAACAAAAACAACACAGGGAATCTGGACGCATGCTTGCATCCACAAAGGTTGCCACGCAACTTAACGGGCGGATTTTATCAGCAACAGATGGACTTTTCATACCCTGCTAATCCATATTTTACATACGGCGTGGGTGCTTGGTGGGATAAATATGATGAAAATAAAATCGCTTCAAAAAAAAGGGAGGGGGATGCAGGGTTTACGGCAAGGAAAAAGAGATGCAGAGAAATGGAAAGGAGACCTCCAAAACTTCGACCTGCCTTAATTGCAACTCAGTTTTTTAATGTATATTTTCAGCCTCCACTTTTTTTATTTGCTTTTTTCCTCTCTCCGCAATTAAACCCAGAATTTACATTGCTAAGGGAGACATTTTTTTCAGTGAGTTTTTTGCTCCATTTTACGACTTTCCTTGCCACAGTTGTTAAGCAAATCACCCCAGTGGTTAAGTTAGTAACATGGTCATAAAGTGAACCAGGCTTCACTGTTGTACACTGGAGATAAATTCCTTGTGTGTCCAGACACACTTGGCAAATAAAATTTTCTACTTCTACTTCTACTTCTACTTCTACTTCTACTTCTCCTTGTCAGAAGGTCGCAAAAGGGGATCATGTGATCCTGGAACATGGCGACCATCGTAAATATGAACCAGCTGAACGTAAATTGCATGACCACGGGGAGACTGCAACTGTCATAAGTGTGAAAAATGGTCATAAGTCTCTTTTCTCAGGGCCATTGTAACTTCGAACAGTCACTAAATGAACTTCTGTAAATCAAGGACTATCTTTATATGATACAACTAGATTTAGAAAATCCAGAGTTATAGGACAACCTGTATGAGTTAATTTACTACTATCAGTCCAAACAGTTGTTCTATTGTTAAATGACTTTTCTTCCTGTCGATAATATTTCTCTAATGTTCAGCTGAAATCTGCCTTCCTGTAATTGAAAACTAAGCTTTTATTTGATTAAGTTGGCTGGAATCCATTGAAAGCTACCTTGTAAGAAAGAGAGACCAAGAAGAAAATGTCTTCTTCAAACATGAAGAAATGGTTCTACTCTATATCCAATGCTCTTAATATCTCAAGGAAAAAAGAAAGAATCAATAGTTCCTTTCCTAAAACGATTCCATCTGAAAATTGATTCTTTCTAATGAAGGCAGATATGAACTAAAAATTCTGAAATAATGATTATGTAGCCTTATTTTTTTATGGCCACTGGTATTAAGAGAAAAGCAAAGATTATGGGCAATTTTGAAGGCTAATGCCCTGGTCCCAATTTATTGCGTGCATTGGCTGGAATAATAATATATATTTTTAAAATAAAATACATATCCAATAGAAATATCGATATGGTAAAATTAACTCATCAATATAACTGCTCGTTTAAAAAATTATCTACAAGGAAGCCTTCCTGACAGGTTATGATATAGCAGATATATTTGTAGTGGTGGAAGACCAAAATAATGTGCAGGATGAGTAATGTGAAGGAAAAGATAAATTTGAATAGCTTTAGAAACAGAAAGAAAAATTCTTCTAGTTGGTAAGGTTTTTGTACAAAACGATACCTGATAATTGTAATTTTTAATATTTAGGTTCACTGTCTATAGAGATTCTCAATCATCCAGGTCATGATTGTGCCCAAGATGCTTTGGGACATTTAGAAACATTGTTTTTGAAATCAATCAATCATTCAGCTGATCAAAGCTAAATCCAGATGGAGTGAGAATTAATGCCAAAAAGGCAAGAAAAGCCTTTGTTCTTTGGCGTGCCCTTTAAAGCTTCATACTTAAAATTTAGATACCTGCTTGGCATTACAAGACAAGACAGAAAGGACTGCACATGGATTAGACAACAAGCGAAAATATACGAGATCATCAAGACAGTAAAAGAATTGAAATGGAAATGGGCTGGTCACGGTGCCAGAAGAACTGAGGGCAGGTGGAAAAAGGCAGTCATAGAATGGATCCCACTTGATCAAAAGCATCCAAGAAAAACACCTAAAATAAGGTGGATCGATGACATCAGCAAATATGGTGGGCCCATCTGGCAAAAGAAAGCTCAGGACAGAATGGGTTGGAAACATGCGGAAGAGGCCTTCATCCTGCAGTGGATAGATGACAGCTAAAATGATGATGATGATAATGATGACTCAAAATTTATGGCATTACAAATCCATCTAGTTGAAGGATTATACCTCAACTGTATAGGGTTAGGTGTTGGGCCTGAAACATAGGTTTTGGCATTGGGAAGGTTATTTATTCAATCACTGCTTGCTTGCTTGCTTTCTCTCCTCCTGTTTCTCCCTCTCTCTTTTTCTTTCTTTATTCCCCTCCCTCTCTCTCTCCCTTCTCTCTCTGAATCTCTCCCCTCCTCCCCCACTGCAAATCATTAGCTGACCTTGTCTGATTGCCACACTGCAGTTTTGAATGGCAGCATGGATGCCAGCACAGCCTGTGGGGAGAGGGAGAGTCGGGCCTCACTCACCTGACCTGCTGCTCATGGCCTTGCTGTTCCTCTCCCTTCTGTGACTCTGCATTTGAATTCTGGATGCCCCTTTCCACTGCCTCCTTGGATAGGGCCAGCGCAGGTTGGCTCCTCTCCTTTTCACTAAATGTTAAATAACTCTTTTAAAAATAATTTGTTTTGAGAAATTTTAGTTGTAGTTTGCTCCTAGATGGGGAGTAAAGGTATATATGAATTTTCAGTAGCGTAGCTTTTATGGTTTTTCAGATATAGCGATGAGTCAGACATAAGTTAGTGAGAAATGAATGATCAATGAATCGTTTTTGAGAAATATTACTTAAGATTATACCATGAAATCATCTTCACCATAGCAGTTATTTCTCTCTCTCTCTCTTTCCTTCTCCCTCCGTTTCTCATTCTCAATTTCTTCCTTAGTGCTTTCTGCTGAGATTATTAAATCCAGGTAGACATTGAATGATTTCAAGTGTCCCAAACTTGAGCTATAAGTTGTCTAGCAGCCACTAGGAAGAAAAATAATTTATTTATGCAACATTTTTTGTTTTCTCCCACATTTAATATTGTTAAAAGAATATTTATCAAATTTTGAGGTCACATAGTTTCCTTTTCATTCCTTTATAAAATTTTGGTAGGAAATTGCAAGTTTGGTGGGCAATTCCACTAAGGGTTCTTGATGTTAACTTTGGATGCCACTGGCTATTTATGCTATGTCAATAAAGTCTAAATTCCTGAAAATTTGTTTATTTTTTTCCATAGAAATTGTTAGTAGAAGATTTTCGGGAGCTGCTGTCCACTGTTCAAAAGATGGGACTCTTCAAGGCAAATCAACTCTTCTTTTTCCTGATCCTTCTGCACATTTTACTGCTGGATGCTGCCGGCTGGTTTGTGTTGTGGTATTTTGGGACATCTATAGCACCTTTTCTTCTTGCCACACTTTTGATGACCTTTGCTCAGGTAAGTTTCTTGATTTTGTTTTTGGGCAAAATTGCATTTTCCATTCAATAGGGTTAATACAGCACAAAGTTTTTCAACTAAATTAAAAGAAAATAATTTCTCGGTAAGGAAAATAACACATATTCAGATGCTATGGGCCTTCAGGAGATTGCACTGAATTGTTTGAAGGAACAGCTGTTGAAGACTAAGCAATTCAGTCAGAGAAAAAGTCACTTCTGTTTTGCCTAGAAATGATTCTGCGAACAAGTTAAAATACAAAAGAAAAGAAAATTAAACAGTAAAAAACAAAGCTAAACAAAAGCATTGAAAAATGTGAATTAAAAAAGGAGAAAGGGATATATTTTAAATTATGGCCTTTGTGTAATTATTTTAACATGGTTTTTTAACTTTGGTATTGTTATTGTTATGTGATTTTATTTGGCTGTACACCGTCCTGAGTCCATCAGGAGAAAGGCAATATATAAATACAATAAAATTGAAATTGAAAAATTGAAAATGTGCTTTGGATGGCTGCCAGAAGAGACTTAGGAAGAGTTCCTTCCCAGAATGCAAGAATGATCTCCCTACTTTTGTAAGGAGTAAGTGCAACTCAAGCAGAGTTGAGGGGTTGCCTTTCTGACTGCCATTTAGGAAAGAGCTAGATAGGTTAGAATAATTTGTTGTTTAGGAAATAGCAAGGATGAATGTTAATAGGTTTATTCACACAGTGCTATGTTGTCAGAAGTATTTCCACATGATAGCTTAGCCTGGGGTGTATATGAAGTCAAAATACAGGAAAGTGGTTGCAAACAAAGGCATAACGATTGTGTCAATTCATGTTTTTTAAAAAAGATTATATATATACTGACCAAACTGTCCTAACTACTACTATGCCTGTCAAGTGGAGTTTATTATACCTTACCGACTGAAAGGATAAACACACACATTTATTTATTACATTTATTTGACACTTATCTCATTTCAGAGTGGCTCTGGGTGGCTTACAGCATTAAAAACATTAAAATCATAAAAGAAAAATATTTCTAGGACAAAGAAAATGGAAACCACAATGAAAAATAGAATTATAGTTGAAAATGGGGAGGGGTGAGCAGGATGTTCAGGGGGAGACTGCCTTTTAATTCATCAACCACTTCCAATGTGATGCTCCCCTGTTGGGGCCCCTAGCCATCAGGTCTTCAGACCCTTAGGGAAGGTCAGAATGGTAGCTAATCTCACCTCATGTGGCACAATGTTCAGGAGCCACAGCAGGGAATACACTTCTGGACCCTGGCAACTAGATTTCCTTGACTGACAGGGCCCACAGCATGCCTCCTCTGCCGGTGTAGGTGGGGTGGGCCTGTCCCAGTGGGGTGAGACAGTTCATCAAGTAACCTGGACCCATGCCATGCAGGACTTTAAAGATAATAAACACCACCTTGAATTGTACCTGGAACCAAATCGGCAGCCAGTGCAGCTCATGGAGCAGTGGTGTAACATTTGGCCACACTAGGGGCCCCAACAACTGCCCTCACTACAGTGCTCTGCACCAGTTGAAGTTCTGAATGCTCATAGCACATGCAAATACAAACACAGCATATGTTTCTCAGAAACCGCACAGCAATTTTGAAGGGCAGTCAAATAATCCCAGGAAAAGGCATAACTGCTTTGTTCAGCTGCAGGTAGATGCCATGCTCATTTGTCCATGGACTTTGAAGCACCTTTATGACTCTACCTTGTTCAATTTGTGGTTTCCAGTAGCTTTCCTGGGGCTGGTTCATTTCTTGCCCTTGGGTGGCATTTTAGGGCACTGGATTAAGCCAGAGGTGCAAGCTGGAAGCTTATTTCAGAAGCTGCTAGCCTGTTGCCATATTGGCTCATGGAGCCTTTATGACTCTGAATCTGAAGGACTGTACAGTTATATTATTTTTACTCAAAATACTCAGTGCAGTGTTTTTGTGAGAATTCCTTCACATCATTTGACCCAAGTTAGAAAATGTTCAGAACGTAATAAAAAAAGAAATGGCTCTATCAGACAGAAATGTAAAGATCCAACAATGGAAAAATGGAAAAAAGTAGGAACTTTTGTGAGAAAATAATTTATCAGATACTTGAAACAAACCCACAAACTATGATGTGAACAGTTCAAGGGGAGAATGCCCACATCCTATTGAAATAAGAAATGAGAGAAACATTATGGTCAGAATATTTAAATAGTTAAAATTAACTTTGTGAAAATTATTCATAAAGCTATGGGAGAACAATCAAAATAAGGGCTGGGCTTCAATGACAATTATAGGTCATTATGGGAACTGCAGAGAGAGAAAGAATTAGTTTGCCTTATTTTTATTTTCATTTTAAAAATAAAAATTGTTAGTAATTCAGTAGGATTCATTATAAAATAATACTCTTGACATGAAATAAACCATAATTTAATTAATAAGGTTTATTTTGAAACTAGACTTACAGAGAAATAGTTCCTTCAGCAAGATTTTCACACATCGTTTCACACATATTTAATAGGCGGTACGGAACCTTTCATCATATCTGCCTTCTGATTTGAGTCTTTCTTTATAATCCTGCATAGAAACAGAAATTCCAAGGATTAAAGTCATTTCAAAATAGAAAGCCTCTTCCAAGCACTGATCAGAATCACAGAATAACAGAGCTGGAAGGAACCTTGAAGGTCTTCTAGTCCTGCTCTATCAGGAGACCCTATATCAAATTGGACAAATAGTTGTCCAATCTCTTCTTGAAAGCCTTCTTGAAACCCACAACTTCTGCAGAATAAGACTGCAATCCTTACTTGGGAGAAAATTCAACTAATAATGCAATTTCTGAGTTAGCTTTTTATACTAGTCTGTTTTATTACTAATAAATTATAATATTACTAATAAATATTTTATACTAGTCTGTTTAACATTGCAACGCAGTTTAAAATAATCCCAGTACTAAACATGTATAGGAATAAACTAAATGTAGACACTTTAAGCTCATTGTTTTGACATTTTTCTTCATTTTTAATATTTACTTTCACATGGTTCAACTGCCTGCATAACAATAAATAAGGATGACAAATATCTTTGAAAAATCTAATATAACAAAATAAAGCTAACAGTGTAAATCATGTTACTGATCAAGACAGGGAGAAGTGAATGTTTAATTCTCAGAACTGAATTCAAATAGAATTAAACTGTATTTTAACTTAGAAATTCATATTATCAATTTCACCTAAGCAAATTAAACCAACAAGCTGCATAGCATTGGGCAGTGATCCAACCTAACTCCTCTCTCACCATCACCACAGACTCAGTGCCACATTTGAGTCGCCTGCCTTACCCCAGACAGGGGAGGGAGGAAGTGCTCCCGGGGGTGTGTGTGTGATGTCAGAAATGTCTTCAGGCATTGGTGGAGAGGGGAGCTCCATATCCCTCTGGCTTTCTAGTAAAGAACTCTGTGCTAGGATAACGGCAATGGCATACGTGCCCACAAAGAGGGCTCTGAGTGCCACCTCTGGCACATGTGCCATAGGTTTGCCACAACTGGCATAGGGCTATTTCTACACTATTTAAGTAGTCCTAATTTAATGGCAACACTTCCCCAGAAGATAAATGAATCAGAAATCTGGAAAAGTGTAACTTTAAGGACTAATGAAATAAAAATAGTTGCAATTGTTAAAAGGACATTGTTCAATTTTTTTTAAAAAAATGGTTAACAGTAATGGTATTTGCACTATATCCTATGTGGTTTGTTGTTTGCAGAAGCAAAAACTAAAGACAATTCATTGTTTTAGTTGCCTACATCTAAACTTCCAGGTCTGAGTTTCAAAACATATGACTAATAGTTTCTTAATTTAAATTTAGTAAGATTTATTTCCAAGCAAACAGAAAAAGAATGCCCTTTTCTTTGTTTAATTCACTTTATAAGTGAACTATGATTTTATGAATCGGAAGAAGCACTCATGCAGGATTTTTTTCAAACAGTGGGTCCCAATGTCAGTGAGGAGTCTCTTTAACTCTAAATTCAGAAATGGACTGTACCAGTTGTCAGAGAGACCTGGATTTCAGTCCAATGAGATAAGCACCTTCCCATACAGATATTTTCAAGCACAGAATTTCATACAAAAGTAGCTATTCGCCTATCTCTTGGCAGAAAGATAATTCACAAAAAAAGTAATAGTAAAGGGGATATGCTGTATTATGCTTCACGTCATTCCCTAGACTTTAAAGACACTTGAAGCATTTACAGGCAGGAAGTCACTTCTACCAGCAAAACTATTGATATAGTGGAAGCCATGTGGCAGCCGTCACCAGGGGGGCCTTTTACCAGGTTTGCCTGGTTCGCCAGTTGCGTCCCTTTCTGGATCGGGATGCTATGTGCACAGTCACTCAAGCACTCGTCACTGCCCGCCTGGACTACTGTAATTCTCTTTACATGGGGCTCCCCCTGGGACGCATCCGGAGGCTTCAACTGGTCCAGAATGCAGCCGCGCGGGGGATCATGGGGGCACAGGGCAGCGCCCATGTGTCCCCTCTCCTGCGCGAGCTGCACTGTTGCCGGTGGGCTTCCGGGCACGTTTCAAGGTGTTGGTGACCACCTTTAAAGCGCTCCATGGCTTAGGACCCAGCTATCTACCAGCCAATACCTGCCACCGACCGGTTCACTCCCACAGAGAGGGCCTTCTCAGGGTGCCGTCGGCCAGACAATGCTGGTTGGCGACCCCCAGGGGGAGAGCACCCACCCTCTGGAATTGACCTCCTCCCCGAGATTCGAACTATTTCCGACCTCCATGCTTTCCGCCATGCTGTAAAAACACACCTTTTTAACCAGGCCGGTTTGGCCTAGTTTCACACCTTCCCCCTGTGAAAATTTAATTTTATATGATGATTTTAAATCTGGTTTTAAATTGGTTTTAATATTGGGTTTGTCCTAAATTTCCAGCCACTTTAAATATTGCCTTTTAATTCATTTTTAATTTTTTTTTGTAATTTTGTATATTGTATGTTTTATTGGCTGTACACCACCCAGGGTCCCTTTGGGGAGAGGGGCGGTATATAAATCTGATTAATAAATAAATAAATAGCCGAAAGACCATTATCTCTTTTTCTTTGCTGTAGAATACAAAGGAAAAGAACAAGCATCAGATTGGCTTTGCAGATCCAGATCGTTTCAGACCTTTATCCACTGGGCTCCACGTCTGTCTCTAGTAATTCTGAAGCAAGGGTCTGCAGTGCTCCTAGCTGGTTTTTGGAAAGTTAAAAATAATAAAACATTTTTAAAGCACTGGTTTCTTGAGTTTATCTTAGTTATAACCCTAATAAGCTAAACCAAAACAGCATAAAATTCATTTGCAAGGCCAATACAGTCAGAGAGCTAGTAGACCAAGAAGTTATGATTTCTCTTCCACTAGAATTCACCTTCAGTCACGTGATCCCAATAACACCTTAATACTTTTTTTTTTTTACTTCAGACACAGCATTTGCCTGCTTCCTTTTCTTGTTTGATGGGTTAGCTTTAGATCAAAGTAATGACGTTTCCAAACAGTCATACTGGGTTACAATCTCTCAAGCACAATTTCTAAAAACATCCTGTATAAATGTGAAACAAAAGCATTCTTGGGAATAGGGTTACTCTTTGGCATACCCCTTTTTATTTCATTCTTAATTACAGGAATCTGAATAACAACAACAACAACAGAAATAGAATGAAAAGGCAAGCAAGGGCAGTCCCAATAGTCATAGGTGCCTTGGGTGCAATCCTGAAACAACTGGAGCACCACTTGAACACCATCAGCATTGACAAATCTGCCATCAGTCAGTTGCAAAAGGCAGCTTTACTGGGAACAGCTTCCATCCTGCGACAGTATCTGTAGCACCATCAAACACCCACATCTGCCTATCCCAGGTCCTTGGTAAGGGCTCGATAGGTAGAGATGCCAAACTCAGTCTGAACATCTGGCAGACTGTGCGATGAACCATAATAATAGTAAATTAGGCTGGGCTCAGTAGATGGCAAGAACGTATCCTAGGCTACGAAGCTGGGGGTCTGCTATGTTTCAAAAATGTGATTCCCGCCCAAAGCCACTAAATTTCAGTTTTTCTTTTTGAGTTTGGCTACAAGCCATCAGTAATTTTGATCCTTGGGAGAAGAGGAGGCCCGAAATGACGACGACAGCCATGATGGTGTAATTGTGCTTAGGGCCTAGAAACTTAAAGCCCTTTTGCAAGTTCCAGCGTCTTTCAGGTCACCTCTTTTAGCTGTCTTTCAGCATCTGATGCTAAACTAGTACAGATAGTCCTTGACTTACAACAGTTCGCTTAGTGACTGTTCAAAATTACAACAACACTGAAAAATGTGACTTATGTTCGTTTTTCACCCTTATGACCATTGCAACATCCTCATGGTCACATGATTTACATTTGGATGCTTGACAATTGGTTCATATTTATGACGGTTGCAGTGTCCTGTGGGATTGTGATCCCCTCTTGTGTCCTTCTGACAAGCAAAGTCAGTGGGGAGGCCAGATCCACTTAAGAACCATGTGACTAATTTAACAACTGCAATGTTTCACTTCATAAATGTAGCGAGAACAGCTGTAAAATGGGAGCAAATCTCACTTAACAAATTTCTCACTTAGCAACATAAATTCTGAGCTCATTTGGTGGTTGTACCTTGAGGACTGCCTATATTGGGTTTTACTGTTACCTTATGGCAATGATTTGTGTTTGTTGCAACTAATATTTTCCCTTATATTTCAGGCTTGAATTTGAAGCAGAATTTATTTCAAAGAGCTGGTATCCATTTGAATGAAACAAGCATTACCTGCTGCCAACAAGCCTTAATTTTTCTTGAGAGTGTTACTGAAAATTTCCAAACTCATTAAGTAGCTGTTGCTAACTATCATTGCTTTTGAACATGCACACTGCACATTTTATTTTCAGAATGCCTTCATGATACTAATTAAGCCTCAAATGTTGCCATTATTGAATTGGTAATGTGCCAACAAACACAAAACCCCATAAGAAGCAACTTCTAAACACATGCATTTAAAAAAAGAAAGAAAACCATCTGACAAGAAAAGGAAGCAGATAAAAGGCTGTGTCTGAAGTAAAAACTGCATTAAGGGTGTTATCTCAAAAACATCATTTTCACATTCTCTGTGTAGAAGGAAATTAAAATTCAGTAGTTTACTTGCAATAGTTTGGGTCCGCAGTGTGATATTACTGTTTAAAAGAGCTAGACTTCTCTCAATACAGTTCTTAGTTGAAGCATTTTAAAGTTAGCAAGCATCTAATGTTTGCATGCCTGGTTTATACTGAATTGGCCATTCGCTACAGCAAATTTTGCTATCACAAATCCTTATTCAAAACTTCCTTGCCCTCCTGTTTCTATGGTATGTTGGCCAGTTACCCTATTTGTGTTAAGGCACCAGGCTAGAAAGCAGGAGACCGTGAGTTCAAGTCCCACCTTCGCCATGAAAACCAGCTTAGGGACTTTGGACTTGTCACTCTCTCTCAGCACAACCCACCTTTCAGGGTTGTTGTGGGGAAAATAGGAGGAGGAATATGTGTTGGATAGGTTTGCCACCTTGGATTGTTTGTAAAAATAATAAAGGTGAGATACAAATAAATGAATAAAATTAATATAACAGCAAGAAGTTTTACAAGTTTTACTTGCTGTAATAAAAAAGGTTAAATGAAAATAGATAATGACAGAGAAAAGGAGGAAGGAGAAGAAAGTTTAAGAAAGTGATAAGAAGGTAGG